>JAUTBZ010160678.1:0-10993 GCA_032361785.1 Lepetodrilus galriftensis | reverse complement strand
TATCAAATACTACAATACCTAGGATGCTGCAATTTGTGCAATCCGTTGTCAGGACTATTGTTATTAGACTTCATATATATCCAATTGAATTGGAACCTACTTGTGAACTGTATCTCACAATATTCCACAGTGAATCGGACTTCAACCAGATGACCATGTCGTGGATTGGGCAAAGGTGATCATTACTAGTACCTCACAGCTTTTGATACAACCAAACCGTTTCCATTACCTTTGGTGGTGGTCATTAACTTATTGTGTCTGCAATACTTGAACTGTACATTTGATCTTCTTTTGATTAGTGATTATTTTGTTATTACTGTGGATTAGTGATCACATTGTTATTACTGTGGATTAGTGATCATATTGTTAGTACTGTGGATTAGTGATCATGTTGTTATTACTGTGGATTAGTGATCATATTGTTAGTACTGTGGATTAGTGATCATATTGTTATTACTGTGGATTAGTGATATTGTTATTACTGTGGATTAGTGATCATATTGTTATTACTGTGGATTAGTGATCATATTGTGATTACTGTAGATTAGTTATATTGTTATTACTGTGGATTAGTGATCATATTGTTATTACTGTAGATTAGTGATCATATTGTTATTACTGTAATTTCAGTGTCAGCAGATGACGTCATGACGGATGGTGCTACTGGTACCAGTGTAGACGCTGACAGGAGATACACTGGGACGTCTCACTGTGTCAACATTCAATCCATTTCGATTGGTCAGAACACAGGAACTATTCATCAGTATTTAACAGGTTAGTGCGATGCCGTCCTCTCAACTACTAGTCTACAGTATCGATGTCATCTTTGGTTTGTCAGTACCGCTTGGTGCCCACACATTTACTACAGCAGTATACTAGTATAATACTGATGTTGCAAGTTTCCTCTGGCCTTAAGTAGTTGCAAGTTTCCTCTGGCCTAAAGTAGTTGCAAGTTTCCTCTGGCCTAAAGTAGTTGCGATATCAGTGAAATAATCTTGACGACTCAAACACACAAAAACCAGTCTCATTAAAATAAGATCCGTAACTAACGCTCAAACAGATGTGATACTCGCTCCATAACGGAGATCTGATTTGAATGAGATAATGATTGCTCTAAAATTCTAATGCTCAATTCTAGTTTCTTGTGGTAATGAAATTGTTTAAATTTTCCAGGTGGACTCGCTAGAATACAAGGTAAGTAGTGAGAACTAGCTTCAGCTTGTAGAGAAATGTTTGATTTTAGTCTCAGCTGGCCACCTTGCTGTAGTCTCACCAGCATGGAGTCATGTAGTCTCACCGGCATGGAGTCATATAGTCTCACCGGCATGGAGTCATATAGTCTCACCGGCATGGAGTCATGTAGTCTCACCGGCATGGAGTCATGTAGTCTCACCAGCATGGAGTCATGTATAGTCTCACCGGAGTGACCCATATGTAGTCTCACTAGGATAGGGTCACCTGTCGGTGGTCTCTCAAGCATCGGGTCACCTGTCTATTAGTATTACAAAGTTTTCATTGGAAATTCTTGAAAATTATGTGAAACCCAAACCGACTTATTCACTAATTTAACATGTATGCTATTAAATACATTAAATATGTTAAATACAGTAGACCTCACATATAACGGACTCATTGGGACCGGCCATTTCTGTCCGTTATGTGCAAAGTCCGTTATATGCATATGCTGCAATTAGCGTTAGACGAGAATGGGACTTCAGATTCAGTCCGTTATATGCGAGTGTCCGGTTTATCCAAAGCCAGTATATGCGAGGTCTACTGTATGTACATTGTGTTTACAGTCCAAACTGCCAAGACCATAGATGAGTGGACTCGGCACACAGTGGAAACACCTGCCCTGGTGGATGTGCTGGACAAGATCCGAGGTGGTTCCGCTTGGGTGACGATAACAGGATCTCCGGGTGAGGGGAAGACAACTCTTGGGTACTGGGTCCTAAAGAAACTTCAAGACACGAGAGAGGTTTACGAAGTGAGAAAGCCGAAACAGTTTGACTCAGTAATTGAGTTACCTGCCCCAGTCATCTTATTGGACGATACATTTGGCCAAACTATATTTGACAACAAAGCATGGAAGGCTTGGAAAAAAAGTATCGAGAACTTCATGAAAATTACCGAAAATACACAGAATGAGAATGGTAATCTTGGAGTGTTGCTATTGACCGGGAGAGATTTTGTGTTTAAATCTGGTTTGAGACATGCGGAATACCTCTGGAGGAAGTTAATGGAGGCCGATCATGTTGTGAACATCAGTGATCCCCGAGATAACAGGGAGAAACGCAAGATTGTAAATTGCATGGCTAAGATAAATCATGTGGATTTGGATCCTTACACAGTGCAGCAGATCTGTAAAAGTGAAACACCTCATGGATTCCCTCACATGTGCAAGCTGTTCACATCGTTATACAAGAAGGACATGAGAATATCAGTTGTAGACTTTTTCAGCAAACCTTTACAATCCCTAAAGGATATACTGGCAGCATTGATAGAACATGATGAAGTGATAGAACACATTTTCATAGAGATGATAAAAGGTGATGGTCACATAGATAAAAGTGAACTCCGTAAACATGGATCTAAATACATCAGAAAATTCAATGACCTGTGTACCTATATCAAACCAGATGGAAATGGTTATGCTTTTGAACACCCGTCAATCATGGATACTGTTGCTGTATTGTTGTGTGAAGCAGATCTACCAGACATCCTAGAACACTGTAGTCTGCAGTTCATCACAGAAAAAATCTGGCTGCAATCACCAGATGGAGAGAAGAGAGACGAGACTGAAGCTAGAGTTAAACTAATGGCGGAAATTCCATGGAATGAGGCGGGGGAGTTGGCGAGACGGCTTGCGAAGGAAATTGAAGCAGGAAACTTATGGGATGTAAAACGTCACAATGCCTGGAAATCTGAGATGTTCATCAAATTGTTAATAGATAAGATGACAGCAGAACAAGTGAATGTTGAGGACCGACTGTGGGGCGATACACTACTGCATCTACTGTCTATGGAGAACCGCAGTAACCGTGCCGACTGTGTGAAGATGTGTGTACAGAGAGGTGCAGATGTCAACAGGAAGAACAGGAAAGGTCAGACAGCTCTACATAGGGCAGCTTTGTGGGGACATTCTGATTGTGTCCCTTTGCTGTGTGATGCCGAGGTGAATGTCAACGTCACGGACCACGATGGCCGCACATCTTTACATATGGCGGCCATTGATGGACATGCAGATTGTGTCCGTGTGCTGCTGGAACTCGGGGCAGATGTAAACATCACAGACAGCAGAAGTCGGACAGCGCTGGATATTGCAACACAGCGTAGACGTAGTGAAAGTATTTCTGTTCTGGCGGCTGCAGCCAATCTTAATTTGAATTGTGAAGACAAATTTACACCACCACCTATGAATATATAATTCTGGTATTGGGGACGACATTGATAATGGGGACAATCTCATTAAAAAATCAGATCTGACGGAATCGGTATTTACTTAGCATCAGATTGCCTCGACGCACAAACAATGTTCATCCTGGGTTCCGGTCACGTGCCTCCCGTACGCAGTGTTAGCCCATTAAGTGACTGCTTTACTTGTTAACCCTCTCCCTGCTGAAGGCAAGTTAACTTGCCCGATCACATGCAGAAATAGAACACTTTGATTTTATTCAGCAGGGAAAAGGTTAAACTGTGCAGAATGTTTGTAAACGACCCTGAGCGTTTATCTAGCTGAGGCTGTGGTTGGTTGCAGTCAAGAGTTCAAATTGACGTCACTTGTATGGCGATTACCTGACTGTAACGGAGCGAGTGTCATATATGTCTGTTTGAGCGTTAGTTTTGGATCTTATTTTAATGATGCTGTAATAGGGAATACATCCCAGAAACACGGACTTCTGGAAGTTTGTGGTAGCATCGTATTATCTACTACGAGACCACAGACACTCTGGAACCACTCTGGTCATGTGCATGGTGAACCGACACTTACGAGAGTGCTACGGTCTCATAGTGGATGAGAGATTCGAGAAACGATACCCACGACCAGAGAATATCTAGGCCCTGTTCCTTTCATCTGTGCTGAGTGTTCTCGCACAGACAGGTGACGTCACTTCAGTAAGCTGTACCGAGTGAAAGGAACTACTCGCACACATCTCGCACAAGCAAGATGGCGGCAAAGAGTTGCCTTAGATGTTGTGACGTCGCTGTACGTTTTCTGTGCTGTCTGCACCACCTCGCTAGCAAGTACAGTCCGCACACTGTGAGAGAACTGTGTAATACGTTCCTTTGAGAAAAGTGTCCGTCCGGCGTACGCTAGAAAGTGTGCTGCTCTCAAAAGAACGCACCCCTATATTCTGGTAATGGAGGACATAAAGGTGACAACTGCTACCAAGAGTTGTGGACTGCTCCTTTCTAGCTGTCCTGTCTGTACTTTCTGTCCGACGCATGCACAGTTACAAAGGATCAACACTGCACAGTGTAACTGCGCATGCGTCGGACAGAAAGCACGGACAAAACAGCTAGAAAGGAGCAACCCACAACTGTCGTCATCAGTACAGAGAAAGCCACAGACACGGATAATGATACAACTTTATTGAACATGACAAACTATTACTTGCAGGTAATAATTGAAAATGACTTGATTAAAGGAACTGTGCTGTACAGATTATATACACGACACAGTGACACAGTGACACAGACTGGTGCAGCCATTCATGTGTCACTGTGCTGAACAGTGTCAGAATTGTGACTGTGACATATGACATGATGGACTATAACCAAGGAGCAGCTTGAGACACCGAAATGGACGTGATAGCATCCACAATACAATTCATGGACACAATTCATGGACATATTATCCACAATACAATTCATGGACATGATAGCATCCACAATACAATTCATGGACGTCATATTATCCACAATACAATTCATGGACATGTTATCCACAATACAATTCATGGACGTCATATTATCCACAATACAATTCATGGACATGGGGGATAACATTTCATAAATATTATTCCATAAACATGATAAAACATTGTAAAGTTATGAACTTTGAAGTTTGCTGTAATAATCTGGGTCCTTGAAACAAACGGATGAAAGTTACGATGGGCTTCTTCCTCTCCTGCACACGAACTCACTTTCCTAACTTGGTGTCGGAAATCTTTGTTTACCGTAGTACCAGCTGTTAATTATTATTTTTATTTTTATTTTTATTGGGGTTTAAAGTCGCTTTCTAGAATCTTTCACTAATATCACGACTTGTTAAATATCAACGTATAAAAAAGTTAACCATATTCTCAAAACTTCGCATGTCCTAAGAAGTTCGCAAGTACTAAGAATTTGTCAAACTGGGTTTCTGTTTGTTAATTTATGAAGAGATCTACGGTATTCTTACTAAGAAGTTTCGAGAATACGGGCCAGCTGAATCACCTGAACAACTGGTACAAATGATAAATCAAAATACAGTAGACCTCGCGTATAACGGACTCATTGGGACAGGCTATTTCTGTCCGTTATAAGCGAAGTCAATTATACGCTTATGCCGCAATTAGCGTTAAGACTCAGTCTGAGGCCTACCGTACAAACAAAAGCATCACATCACACAGACAACATATACACACACTTTAGCCAGATTCAGTCACTCTGTAATACACAACACAAATAAAGTAATAATTTATTAATATATGCTTCTACTGGCATCGTTCATCCAATAAAATACAGTTGTAGTCATCAGTGTTCTGTCATTAATGTTTTGTCAACAGCGTTCTCTTCTGTCATCAGTGTTCTGTAATGTCAACTAGAGAAATGTCCAGAAGACAGGAGGATATAGATACAAGTGCATATAGTAATATGCTAGTTCACGTGACAGCGACAGACTCAAATACATTTCTGATATGAAAAGTCAATCATCTAAGAAAACTGATTCAGTTTGATATCAATGGACATCCAAGTCAATCATCTAAGAAAACTGATTCAGTTTGATATCAATGGACTGTCCAAGTCAATCATCTAAGAAAACTGATTCAGTTTGATATCAATGGACGTCCAAGTCAATCATCTAAGAAAACTGATTCAGTTTGATATCAATGGACTGTCCAAGTAGCCAGTACAATGGTACTAGACTGGTTTCTTTCCTCGTAACTCTTATTACAATTACCGGTATAGAGAAGGTGACCAGTCTAGCTGCTTGTTAGTGGCCGCCAGCTTGAACACACCCATCGCAGGTTGATATGAAAACAATAGCATCGTCACAATGTAGCCAGGAGAAGGTGACAACAATACAACATCAATCTTTACAGTACTTGTCAAACTTACTGGAGGCAATCATTTTTGTATTTTTCTAAAAGCATTTTTTCACAGAATATTTTGTGTGGACGTGCCTTTTAGATTTTTGGTTTGAATTGGGTGTTTAGAGCAGCTTTCAGGATTCTTTAACTTATATCACGGTTTGTCAGTTTTGGGGCAGGACGAAACCAGCAACATCTGTTGCGCTTGATGTTGCGGTAAACCTGCGCGCACCGGCTGGTACTGACAAGCCCAAGGATGACACCTGTATTGCCGTGGTACAGTCCGAGCATCCTATCAATATCGTGTCAGAAAGGTAACTTCTGCGAACATTGATGCCAGGCCCCACCTCTAAGATTTCTCATGGAACAGTTCCCAGCAAGGAATGCGATGAGGAAATCGTGAAAAACTTGAGATTTCTGATTGATGAGTAATAAAATAAAACTGCCTCCTGTCTTTGACAAGAATGAATCCTTATAGCCTGGGAACCGGTTCACAAAGTTCTTGTATTGTTATTTTTTTCTGAACTCCATTTCACTATGAAAGTGTTTATGGACTTTTAGTAGATACAAGAGCTTCGTGAAATGGGCCCCATGCAGGTAACAAGACCTCTACTGAGTTTGTGCTAGGCAATCATTACTTTGGTCTTAACTAGAATGAAGTGGTAAGAAAATACTGATGCTTTTCTACCAACCTAATTACCCAATACATTAATTAACTTAATAAACTATCGCCTCATAAACAGATAATAATAAATTATTAATTATTAGGCGGTAACTTTACATATGCATGCCTTCAGTAGATTATGGTCCAATATCTACAGGGACAAATTAAGATAATTATTGTATGTGAATAAATTAGTGCTTTATATCACAGCAGGAATATTTCACCCATATACGACAATTATTGTGATTATACTCATGCAAGGGATTATTTTGATTGCAGACAAAAGACTACACGCTCAATTACATGTATTGATTTTGTGGAATGCCCGGTCACTACCACAGACAAACCAGTCTAGGGCAGTCACCACTACCAGACAAACCAGTCTAGGGCAGTCACCGCTACCAGACAAACCAGTCTAGGGCAGTCACCGCTACCAGACAAACCAGTCACCGCTACCGGACAAACCAGTCTAGGGCAGTCACCGCTACCAGACAAACCAGTCACCGCTACCGGACAAACCAGTCTAGGACTGGTCGAGTTAACATGGCATACATGGAAGCAATGAAACAATCAACACAGAACATGGAGATAATATATTATGAAGGTGTCAATATATACAAACATTTAGCGTGCTGAGTAAAAACAAAAACTTGACTGGGACCAAGTATCATGCAGTATTCAACTGGAAACATGCACTTAAGACAAAACATTTGGTCATATTTTATTTTATTTATACACAAGATGTTATTTTAAAAATAAACATATCAAATTGATATAAAAGGTAAACGTAGCACAGAGCATGATATGAACCCCCTACTTTGCTGTTACTGCCAAATGAATATGAACCCCAATATAACACAATTCGATGCTCAATGAATAAACTGCATTAATGACACAATCAAAAAGGTTTGACTTCTGTAAAAGATATTTCATAAATATCAAATAAATTCCATTACACACAACCAAAGACACACAGACTGGAACGTACATGGCGGTCTATAATTTGATAACATCTTATTGTCTGCCAAACTGGGTATCAGCCCAGGGCCTTTTGCCCCCCCTCCCCCCTCCCAACAGAATTGTGTCACACATAACCAGGATATAATTGTGGCATAAACACCAATTTACCCTTATCTAATTTAATCTAAAGAAATACAGATTGTCACATTGAGCAGGATAATATCATCATCTCGTCTGGCTGTGCACACAAAATCACTTGCTGTAGTTGCAGTAAAATGGACCTTCCTCCAAAGAGAAACTTATTGTCCAACAAATACACACAGTTTATAATACATACTTCACACGTCTCAACTTTATCACAGTCACTTAAAGGGAGGTAACCCATTCATTCATCCTGCAGTAGCCACACATTAAAGCGTAGCACTAGCATACAAGATCAAGTACATAGCAATCATATAGCCATGGCTTGGCAGAAACTATGTGCACTAATCTAAGTCTCATCACACTCATATTTCTTGTACTAATCTGACAGTCTTGTACTAATCTGACAGTCTCATATCTCCTTGTACTAATCTGGCAGTCTCATATCTTCTTGTACTAATCTGACAGTCTTGTACTAATCTGACAGTCTCGTATCTTCTTGTACTAATCTGACAGTCTTGTACTAATCTGCCAGTCTCATATTTCTTGTACTAATCTGACAGTTGTACTAATCTGCCAGTCTCATATTTCCTTGTACTAATCTGCCAGTCTTGTACTAATCTGCCAGTCTCATATTTCTTGTACTAATCTAACAGTCTTGTACTCATCTGCCAGTCTCATATTTCTTGTACTAATCTAAGTCTTGTACTAATCTGCCAGTCTCATATTTCTTGTACTAATCTGACAGTCTTGTACTAATCTGCCAGTCTCATATGTCTTGTACTAATCTGCCAGTCTCATATCTCCTTGTACTAAAATGACAGTCTTGTACTAATCTGCCAGTCTCATATTTCCTTGTACTAAGTTGACAGTCTTGTACTAATCTGACAGTCTCATATTTCCTTGTACTAGACAGTCTTGTACTAATCTGATAGTCTGATATCTCCTTGTACTAATCTGACAGTCTACCACATTCACACAACTCTGTGTGCTAATCACACTCCACGTTCACTCCATGTTCATATTATTCTGTGCCAGTTACTGTTTATACCAAATGGCGCCCGCCTCCTATAAAGCTGCCTGGATAATGCTGATCAAGAGATTTCTTAAGCTTCATTCACATTATAATATCCTCACACTTATATATCAAACACTGACTTAACATTCTCCATGCCAGGATAATCACGATACAGAATCTAGAGGGCATAATATTTGTATAGAGAATCTCACCCTCATGTGTTTTGATATCGTTGTTATCCTACGAGTTGATAAAAGTAACGTAAATAAGAGGCTTTGCCGAGTATTTACATTACTTTTATCAACTCGTAGGATAACAACGATATCGAAACACACAAGGGCGAGATTCTAATTATGACCCAATATCATTCTTAAGTCATTTAAGAAGAAAAATAGCACACTTGAAATGGATTTTTTTAGTCGAGGAAGTCGAGGAATGATCTGATGGGAATTTGCTTTGTGATGTCATAACAATGATGATGACATCACAATGTTGGACTACTTGGTGACCTTTCGGGTCAAATGCCTGAATTGACCAATCACGAACACTTGAAGAGTTATCTTTTAGGAGATATAAATTTCAACTAGTATTGGGTGATAAAGATTAATAGGCCTCGACTGAACTTCCTACATGCTGTCACATCCATCCACTGTCACACCACACACAATCACACCAAACACAATCACACCATCCTACTAAATATGTCAGCTAATAAGAATGTGCACAATATCAGTTGCTATGTTGAAAAGTACTAATCTGGAGTTTCACCAAAGTGTCGTAGTCCAGAAAAGAATCGGGGTGGAAGCCAAAGAGTTACTATTGGAGCAGGGAATCTAAACATATGTCCGTACTACAGGACATTTTCTCAATAATAAAGCAAACATTATGAACGCATGATTTGAAGAACTAACTAATACTCACTTACCGTGAATGCAAGTGAGTGAGTGAATATGGAGTTTAACATCACTGTGGGAATCTTTCACCCATTTGCAACAACTGTGAATACAAAGTTTGCAATATCTATCATAAAAAAGATGGTCAGATTGGAATTTGTGTAGATGCTCCAATATTTTCAGATACATCGACTGAAATATTTTGAACACTACGACAACTGCAAGCTGACGATGATAAATGACTACAGAAGTTTCCTGCTTAGTGGCAAATAATCTACAAAGGTAATTCTACAATATCATGACTGACAGGGTTAGACGACACCCGAAGAAGTAAACATATATTTCTATGTCGCGATGGAGGAGAATTTAAACTTGGAGAATTTGAGGTAGTGCGGGTTACCGTGGGTTACCGTGGGAAGAGTAGTACAGCAACTCTAAGCACGCTGATATTTACGTATAACGAGTGAGTGAATTATTGCTTAAATGTCGCAGCGAGAATCTGACATCCATGCGCGACGTTAACTTTTAATGAATTAGCATCCATAACTACGAATTTGAGACCATGATGCTGACGCAGTGTTTGTCTGTGTCAAGTAAGGATGACGTCAGGGGTCATAGGTCATAGTTCAAGCCAACACTGGCAGTGGGTGAGCCTCCGTATTAAAAACCCATTTGTCCAGCGGTAAAACACTGTCTTCAGAGAATATAAGATATAAATATTTGAGTGTTTCTGCTAAGAAGAAACTCTGTTGAACATCGTCTTGCTGTGGGCTAAGTTGGTAGACGTCGCGGATCCCGGTGTAACCCCCGTCCACACGACACCACTTCTCCAGGGCCTGTAACAGACAGAACATAGATATAGAACATAGATATAGAACATAGACATAGAACATAGACATAGAACATAGATATAGATATTTAAAATTTTTTTTTTTTTTTTTTGGAATAGGGCGTGAAAGTAATGGCGGGAACCTCATTGTGAAACTGACTTCCGGGGGCATGAGGCTCCTAATAATGACAA
>JAUTBZ010160667.1:0-10994 GCA_032361785.1 Lepetodrilus galriftensis | reverse complement strand
AGTACAATAGAAAATACCGAACAGGTTTACCTTTATTCTCTGCTATGTTGACTTGAACTATGGCTGTCTTGAATAGACCTGTTTTGGGTTAGGATATTTTATTTAATGTATATATTTGGAATTATCCCTTTTATTTTATTTATATTCTTTTCCTTAAAATAACCAGCAGGACTACAGTACTTCGACATGTACTTCGTCTGTGTCACACCTTGTTCTCAACCAAATACTCGTATTCAAAATATCCCCCTAGATCAGTTAAGCACGTCTTCAGAGGATAAAGACTTTCAGTGGCTCATTTCATATAAATACAATACCAATCAATATAATTTATATTTAAACTACAATAGACCTCACATATAATGGCCTCACATAAACCGGACACTCGCCTATAACGTACTGAATCTAGAAGTCCCGGTCCCGTCTAACGCTAATTACAGTGTATGCGTATAACGGACTTCGCATATAAATTAACGGACAAAAATATTCGGTCCCAATTAGTATGTTATATGTGAGGTCTACTGTATTTACTTTCATGCTGAGACTATAGGGTATGTTACATTGTAAGTGGTGGGGGCAGCACGTAAACTAGTGCAAATGTGTTGCTCTGCGCTTCGCACATACATCATTACACCTGCAGTAGACTGTAGGAACAATAGTCATAACGTAACAATGGAAAAAATGTTTTTTCTCAACTGGTTCTTAATGAATTCGCAGTTATATGAGCTTGCCACTTATTCTAGTAGTAGTTGTCATTATTAGGAACCTCATGCCCCCAGAAGTCAGTTTCACAATGAGGTTCTCACCATTACTTTCACGCCCTATTGATAGTTTATTTGACATGCAAAGAAGTCTCTACAGTATTAATTAACGTATCATGGCCAAGAAGATATGGGAAGAGTTGCTCTTCTTAGAAATTCTGACATATTTTGGAGGTGGTGAACTCTCCTTGTACTTTGTTTTTGTGGAATTTTGTAATAAATTCACCAAATATAAATTTTACTTATTTTTTCTGTATTACACCTTATACTATTTGGAATATCTTTTTCTAGGAAAGTAAAATCATGTGTATCATCATCAGTCTGGGAAGCTCCTTCAGTTACTTGTACTGGATCAGTATTGAGTTTTCATATTTAATTGGCCGCTACTTCTCATGTTGCTTGTTATCATCTCCATCATGTTGGCTGTGCAGGGGAATGTTTTACTTTCTGGTACATCCGTCTACATGCTGTACAAAGTCATCATACACGCCACGGCATCATTTGTCTGGCAACGGCCATAGACACTACAGATCTTTTTGTCGCCGGTCACATAACATTATCTCTGGTTGACACGTCACTTCAAATATCTAACACGGACACATCAAAATGTCAACAAGTTTATTCATTTGTAAAATATATATATGTAGATATGTCAAACTAAAGTTCATCAAAACAATAAATAATGCAACCAGTATACAGGTTGCCTCGTCAATATCGGACTACATCTCTACCAGGCAGCACGAACATCGACATGTACCGTAGTCATGTATGATTCATATAAACTACTTGTTAATACCAAGGCCTGATACAAACCATGTACAGTAGTGATGACACTTAGCAAATTAGAATTCCATTATGGTTACAAACAACAAACAAAAACTGTTTCTGGGAGTACGTTGGCTCTATGACTAGAAGACCACGATAACAATATAGTAGGCTGGCTTGTCCTTCCTACTAGGACCTTGTCCTTCCTTGTAGTCCTGCTACAACACTGGAAGGACACTCAGGACATGAGACATTGTTATGCTAAAACAACTTAAACAAACTAAAACATTTATAAGTTACATACTTTAGCCAAGAAAAACAGATCTGTGAAAATTTCTTCAGCGCGTTCAGGAAAGTTTACGACTTGTCTTTTCCATTACAAAGAAAAAGCTGTTTGATGTCTTCAAAGGTATTCACTTTACTGTAAGCCTAGAGTATTGATCTCAGTAATTCCCAGCCTTGTGTTGTAGCAATAACTTAGACATGTATACATAATACATTGTACACCATGGACGTCTCATGATAATCTCATTCAAGTACTAGAATGTACATAGAAATCCCCCAGACAGACAATTCCTGACAACTCGAATTCTAGAAATTAAATTAGGCTATGGGCAGATATTTACTGTCTGGAACGTGTTGCTGACTTTTCCAATACACCTACGCATTACAGACATATCTTAGAGATACTACTCAAAATTACCCAAATATTTAAAATCAATTAGTTCCCTTTTCAATGGTTATTTGAATTTAATTAAATTTTCAGTGAAATGAATGGTAATATAATATATAAACACATAAACTGGACGGCAGTTTGATAGATAAATCAATCAAAATCTTGCATATATGTGGTTTAACATTGATGACAAATATTTGGCACAATATGCATTGACATTGTATATGATGTCAAGTATTCAAGGTATATGAGATGCAATGATATAACAAAATGCTATAAGCACCAAAATAATTACGTCAACTTTTAACAGTGAAGTATTCTCCACACAAGCATCATAATTAACAATTTACAAAAGTGTATGGGATGTGTTTTCAATTCATGTTCAATGCATGCACGCAAGTCTTGATTCAGCTACTATGGATCGAGACAAAACATGATCTACTCTGGCAATGAATTCAACATAGAACAAAGAATTTGAATATGTGACTTTGAGCATGGGATCACAACTTGTGTTCGTGTATGACGATCTCCTCTATGATGTTGACCTGGTCCAAGCCCGCCAGATCCGGCCCACCCAGAGTCTCCAGCATCAGAGCAGGAGAAAGACCTTCAGATCCTTTCCCCTTTCCCCGGGATTTCGTCTTGCGGAGGCTGCGTTTCCCGGACGGACGACGTCCCGTGTGTGCAGCGTCCTGCTCGGACCCGGAACTGGACTCGGCCGCCAGACTGCTGCAGAGCTCCCCTCTCTGGAGGACTCGCTCGGGAGGCAGCTTGAACGGCTTCACGGTCTGTCCACTGGCCTTGCTGGAGTCCGGCTGCCCGCGGTCTCTCGGTGTCGTGTGGATGAAGGTAGGCTTGGGTGGCAGTTCTGGTTTCACCGAGGGCCTCTTCAGACTCTCAGCTCTCTCAATGCTTCCAGAGTTCCCCGAGGAGGAGTCCGTCCGTCTGTGAACCTTCTCGCTCTCGGAGCTCTGAGGGCTGGCGTTCTCCGACGACGACGACGGTTTAGAAGTCTTGGCTCCATGTACACTTGCTGGGGGTTGCCGGCCGACGGGCTTAGGATGAACGGGAGGGCCGACCTTCACCTTGGGTCTGGTGTCGCACGGCCTTGAGAAGTGTTGTGACTCGGGACTGGAGTCTGCCTCAGGATTTACGAGGGACAGCGACACCGGACTGCCGAGTCCTGTGATGTCCGTAGCTGCTCTGTCTGGGAAAACGAGTGAAGCTCCCTGCTTTAGACTGCCCACTGAAACATTGTAGTGAATACTCCATCACTATACTAGAACTAATACATTTTCCAGGTACAAAAGACCATCCAGCTTTACTATATTCAATCATCTAGCCTGCTTTCTAGTGAGTGAGTGAATATGGAGTTTAACATCGCTGCGGGAATCTTTCACCCATTTGCGACGACTGCTTTCTAGTATTAGATGATCACTAGGTACATCAGTTGGACATCAATACAATGGATCAGTTAGAATAACCTACAACACTACCAGGTCACGAGAGATAGCTTGAGTATTAGAGTCCAGTCCTTTATGATGCTTAAACCTCCTTCGTTTAGTTATGTCCTAAAAATCTGTTTATGATGAAGCAATAAAGCTGTATCAGAGACAAGACGTACGTAATCCTCCAGACTTGGGCAGCTCCAGATGCGGAACTTTCCGACTTCCTGTGGATCCAGAGGAAGGTGACCTTGCCAAGGTCGCGCCGTACAGGGCTGCTGCCATGGCTGCGGTGTGGTTGCCAGGCAACTGGGAGGTGGGAACGGTCTCCTGTCTTTGGATCTGAAGTTGGCGGAATACCTCGAGCTCTAGGTGAGACCTGGCAACAATGGAACAGTCCAGTTATACAATGGGACAGTCCAGTTATACAACTGCACTATTCATGGAAACACCATAGAAAATGTTTAATTTCCTGATACATACAGTACTGTCCTAGAATTCAATTTACTATCAGATATGTTGGAACAGTGAGGTAATGTTGAGCCTACCTGAGTTGTTTTTCCTTCTCCTGAGACAGAACAGCAGCTCCAATGCTGTCCAGTTTGATGAGCTGAGCCAAGTACGGCTCATTAGCATACAGTTTGTCCTCAATCCTCTGTACCCGGTGTTCCAGCCTGTCGGTGTCCATTCCAACTTGGTCCTACAATACAGTAACAGAATGAAGATCCACAACATCTCAAGTATACAATGAGAACAACATTATCTACAAATAAGAACACGATTGTTCATCAGAGTAAGTGAGTGAGCGAGTGAGTGAATATGGAAGTTTAACATCACTGCAGGAATCTTTCACCTATTTACAACAATTTCATCAGAGTAAAATGTATTTAAAACTTGATGCTTGTAGATGTCCACTGTTTATACATTTGAATCAACGACAGACATATTGAGTGACTGACCTCCGACCCTCCGCTAGATATCCCATCATCCCCTGCTCCGTGGCTGGTGTCGGTGGAGTCGGTGAGGTAGCCGTGAGGTTTCTCCGGCAGACAACAGGAGCTGGTCAGGTTGTTCATCCGGAACAGCAGCTCATCTACCTGGTACTCGATCTCCGCCATCGTGAACTCCTGCAACACACGGCACATGTCGACAGTCCTTCAACACACACGGCACAGCACATGTCGATAGTCCTTCAACAGGTCAACAACACTGGTATACTGTTCTACAAATTTCAGTTAATGGTCAGTGTACTTGGTGAGCTGGTAGTGAAGACACAGCAGGTAGAAGAGGGTGAGAGGAGGTTGAGAGTATCTACTCACCGGAGGAAGGACGTTGTCTGGCTCCTCTATAGGCAGGACTCGCTTGATGCCGGACCAGAACAGGAACTTCTCGCCCAGGTACTTGAGCCCGGCAGACACTCCCAGCATAGTTATCTCCCCCTGCTTGTACACCTTCAGCCGGCGTGTCATCACGGCAACCATCTGCAATACGAGGGGAACGTTGACACTCAATGACTATGTCATATGTTTGGGATAACTTTAACATGTAATAGCATTGCCATTCATTGTTTCAGGTTATCATTCCATGTAACTACTAAGTGAGTGATTATGGAGTTTAACTTTGCTGTGGGAATCTTTCACCCATTTGCAATGATTTAACTTAACTACTAAGATTATTGTTTTAAAGATTTGAGCATTAATTTTAGTGAATAGATTCAGAATAAAACATAATTAGTCACAAGGTTAATTTGTAATTAGTTTTAATGGATAGTTGCAAAATTATATGAATAACAAAAACATATCAACTTTATACGAAAACATACAACTATTGATAACCTCTATAACAATAATGTTAATAACATTATTTCGCAAATATATGTGAATAAATTATTACAGTTTCAGGAACTTACGTAGCTAGTGAGCAATCCGACACCGAAGATGAGATAGAAGAGTACAAAGATCTGCCACCAGGGGGAGTCTGGGAGGTCGGTGTCGGGCTGGTGATGTATTCCCACCATGATGGCCGTCATTGCCGACAGCCCGAACCACGCGTTCCTGAGTCCGAACGACATGGACCCAAACAGTAGGACTCCTAGACTGGTGAACGCCACCAAGATGAAGACGAACAGAGCCTGGAACACGGAATGTGGAATAGAATGACGGCATTGGAGGAGTGGCAACACTACCAGGTCGCTAGGTATAGCTTTAGTTTACAGCTGGACATTGATACAACAGGGGGCATGTTCTTGAAACGTTCTTACGATCGTACAACAATCTTAGCGATTTTTATAGTATGGCTATGAACTGTTCTTAGGCTGAGAAGTTCGTAAGAATTTTTAGAAAATATGCTCACTGATCAGTTAGAATAACCTGCAAAGCTTGGTGTGATCAAGACTACAATACTCACCATGAAGACAATTATTTCTTTCCGCAATCTCTTGTAGATGTTTCCAAATTTGGCACAGACCTTGATGTAGCGGAGGAGCGGCAGAAACTTGACGATGACAAAGAACAGGAGAGTTCCCACCAGAGCTCTCAGAATCTACAGACAGAAACAATGGGGTCAGAAATACGAGTCAAAGGAACAACATGGAGATTTTACAGGTGCTTCAGAGACATATGACAGCATTACAGATTTATGGAAGATACAGTATTTTGGAAATTTATTGTAATTTTCAGATAATATTTTACAGGTGAGACCAATGACAATGGTGACATAGTGAGTGAGTGATTATGGAGTTTAATGTTGCTGCAGGAATCTTTCACAGATTTGTGACGATGAATGGTGACAAGGTTTAGATTAATGGTGACATAGTATATGCCAATGATGACACGGTACTGACCTCGTCCCACACTGCCAGGAAGGCGATGTTGACAAATTCCTCGTAGAAAGTGTTCCGCAGATCTTCCACGATGTCCGCCACCAGAGCAAAGCGGAACACGAAGCAGGCGGTGTAGACCACGGACAGAACACCAAACATCAACTGAAATAGAAAACATCCATGTATTGATGTAAACAGGGACTGATTCCAGTACATGTATGTTTAGGATATATTTGGTTGCAAACATTTGCCAATTACATCACATGTATAGTTAAGTTAGAATCAGTTGTATATATATTGGCTGTTTCGTCCAGTTTCTTACCTCCATATAGTTCCAAAGGTTACAAAAGTACTTCTTCTTTAGTCTCACAATGTCACACAGCTCCGAGCGGACTTTGATCAGTATCAGAACCACAAACATCAACTGCAAGAAAGATCATCACATTAATATTGTGGCATCTCATTTCAAGTAAAAACAACCCCGCAGAAACTGGATGTAAATGAATTATACTACATAACATTACTAATGTGATCGATAACACTACCAACTCTAGAGGAAAACCATCAGCTCATTCCTTGAGGATTAAAACTATTGCTTTAATAAACAGAGATTGAGGACATGCGAGGAGGCCACCTACCTCACAAGCCAGCACACAGTTGTCCCAGTGGGTGACGTAGCGGAACAGCACAGTGGACATGATGAGGGGGGTGGGGAACGCCGCGCCCGTGGGTGGGGTCTCTAGCAGCAGGGTGACAGAGCTGAACAGGTTGGTGGGGACGTTCAGTAGGGTCAGTTCGACCAGGACGGCCCGAGTCTGAAGGTCCAGCCAGCCGGACGTCTGTAGCTTGACCAGCTGGTGGTATGCCTCTGACCTGTGGAGTAAAGATAATGCTGGAATAATGGAATATCTACGACAATAAGATAAAAGCATTATTACCCAGAATGGAATTATTTTTACATCTTAGAGATAGAACTCACACACAAAAAAATACAAAAATAAAAATGTGGTAAATTAAGCAAAACCACAAGTAAATTAAGAACAGGCTCATAAACAGATAAGTGATTCAAAAGCAGTTTTCCTACCTATTCCGAGAGAGTTGAATTGCCGACCCAGTCGCGTCATACGACCCGTGCTGCCCCCATGTGTTGAAGGAATATGGCGATGCTTCTGCCCAAGAGGAGTTAACTCCAACCAGGCTTTCATCTTGCTGACCACTGGAGTAGGAATAGCGGCAGGATTCTGTGATGGGGATGTTCTTGTATACGACACAGCTTTCCTGTCGCACCCGGAGTTGTCTCACCTGGACCTGGCCAATCAGGTAGCTGTTCAGCCGACCAATCAGCATCTGGTATGATAGGAAAGAAGTCCCATTAACAAATTGTAGGAAGTGAGACAAAGATATGTAGATAAATGATATAGTAGTTTAGAACATTTATACATCATAAAATATCTGAAGGTTCAATTCTAGTGAACATAATTAATTATAGCCTGAGGTTTCTAGTGACATTGCCAGACATGCAGTGTGTGTAGTGGTGTGTAGTGTAGTGGTGTGTAGTGTAGTGGTGTGTAGTGGTGTGTAGTGGCGTGTAGTGTAGTGGTGTGTAGTGGTGTGTACGTACCTGTTTGTGAGGGTGTACAGGTCTGGCTGGGTCCTGGGTTCCATACACGGCCTCCAACAGAGAGTTCCGGCTCCACTGGAACCAGTCTCCTCGAGTCCGGATGTCGGAAAATGGCATCTGTCCAGATCTGGAACAGACAGCAGAAACACTGCATTCACTGCCAGATACTCAATTCAAACTAGATGGTTTCAAATTTCCTATTTCATGGATAATTTAATAATGTTTTCCCTCAAAAACTTCAATAGTAAGATATTGCATTCAACAAATTTGGCTAAGTTCATGGCAGTTAAAATTAAACTAGTGGCAGTTGATGACATATTTCTTTCCATACGTACTGGACAAAGGCATCCTTGACGGCCTGGTTGCAGTAAAATGGCGACGATGTGTCTTTTCCGTACGCCATGACAGTCAGCAGCAGGAACATGAGGAGGAACACGACACTGTCGCTGGAAAAACAGGAACACTTCATAGAATAACACAGTTGACAGATAGATGACAGATAGACAGATGACAGATACACAGTTGACAGATAGATGATAGATAGACAGACAACAGATAGATGATAGATAGACAGACGACAGATAGACAGATGACAGATAGAACGAAAGATGATGCATAGACAGATATATGACGGACAGTTCAATACACTCAGTGTAAGAGACATCATTGGAATTTATCTTACTTGAAGAGGGTCAGAGTTTTCTTTTCTTTGATGACTTTTCTCTTGGCCTCGAGAAGAGCTCGCTCGTGAGGTGGTCGGGCAAAGCGTAGATATCTCGATCTCTGTCTGGCAGCCACACCCTGTGTATAAAATACATAACCATCAGAAAACTACATCAAACAATTCTTTAGATACATTCACTGAGCATCGAGCTAAATATAAGGTGATGATATCATAGAAACACATCACTTCCTGGGCAAGCATAATGTGGATGAATTCACTTTATATACTTCAGGTGCTACAGGACAGACACAAAGATATAACGTCTCACCAATTCCTCACAGTCTTCACAGCATTCTGCCTCGCGTAGCTTCCGCCTGATAGCTTCTGAATTGAGGCCATAGAAACCGTCGTCATAGTGATTGAGGATGCAGGGGTCGCGTCTGTGTCTGATGGCAGTGTATATAACTGTCAGCAGAATCTGAAGTAAACAGGAGTAAGGTCAGGTCAAAGGTTACAGGTCAGCAATAGAAGATTGCCTTCAATTGTTTAGTTTTATGGTGCTGATATAGTGACATATTTTTATGTTCACACATCAACCTGATTGCCAAAATATAATTATTTTATAGATTAGCCGTCGGGTTTCTGATACCTAACTACATGAGGCATGACCAACAGTTCCAGCACTCACCAGGAACGGCTGTGAGATGAAGATACAGAACATGAAGCTGAAGTAGAGAGATTGCAGCCACAGGGTACTCTTGGTCTTCCCAAACCTGCAATAGATGGTACACAGAATGATACACAGAATGGTACACATAATGTTTCTTATACTCAATACTACATGAAGAATAAACCAACGGTTCCAGCAGTCACAAAGAATGGCTGTGAGATGTTTCCAATAGTCAAGCTTTATGTTGGTGCAGGAATATTTCACCCAAACACTACAACGAAATAACACATACCGAGACAAGCCGACATGTACAAGCCATGGATGAAGACGCCACTCACCTGAAGCCGTACAGTATGGTGACCGCGGCACAGAAGACAGAGATGACTCCACACAGAAACCAAGCCAGGTAGCGGCACCAGAACGGCAGGAAGGTACGGCCACTCGTGTGCAGCGTGTGTTGCTCTGTGAGTAGAAGTTAACTATATTACAGAACATTTTACTCACACACAACACAACTATGTTTATTATACAGAAAAAGATTATGCCTCATTCTAGAAGAAAACAACAAAGACAAGAAACTAAGAAAGTAGGATCCTTAACCAATGTTTATGAAACAGAGGATCATGCCGATCACCCTGGGATTCGAACCCGAGTTGCTGGATTGTGAGTCCAACACTCTACCGAATGAGCCAAAGGGGTAACCCCTCTGGCCAAGACCAGTAGGAGCATCTTATAACACACAACATCGCATTTATATTTCAAGTACGCTAAAGAGGACATGGCTTCACAATAGGTCAATATAGAACATCGATAGGTAATTATTTGAGAGAAAGAATCACGTATTGGTGAATACCTTTCCCCAATGCATGATCAGCTTTCATACAACACAGTGAGTGGGGAGTTTAACGTGGCTGCGGGATCATACAACACAGTGAGTGGGGAGTTTAACGTGGCTGCGGGATCATACAACACAGTGAGTGGGGAGTTTAATGTCGCTGTGGGATCATACAACACAGTGAGTGGGGAGTTTAACGTGGCTGCGGGATCATACAACACAGGACTCACCGTTCCTCCCACAATACGCCCCAGTGGATACCAGGCCCGGTCGTCGAACCAGTTGAGGAAATTGTAGAAGCCATTGGAGACCATGTAGTGTGTAGCACGATAGTTGAACCTAGTGAAGAAACAACACCATTGATTAGAATAATCTAACTTGGATGAGATCTTATTATAAGTTCACATCTCAATTTTTTAAATGTACGAGTAACACATGTAACAGGTGTGCACATAAACATGAAGGCCTCTAATAACATAATAATCATGATAATGTGAACATTATAATGTATATACGGTAGTCAATAAAATTAATTATGGACCAATAGCGTGTTTGGACATGTACATGTATATTATTTCAACAAAGAATGTCCAGACATCTACAGGCTTCGGGTACTCTTCAAGAACTTGCAAATGTATTGGAACTTTCTGTTTTATGATCATACAACCCTACAAGCATTTCAAATCATGATTGCAAAACCCACTCAGATCAATTAATTATTTTTATTGGGGGTATGAAA
>JAUTBZ010160666.1:0-24979 GCA_032361785.1 Lepetodrilus galriftensis | reverse complement strand
TTCCCAAAATTCCAGGGGGGGCAATTGCCCCCCTTGCCCCCCCTGCTAGCTACGGCCCTGCATAATACAATGCTTATCCCAAATGCAGGATACTGACGATATAAAAAAAACTCTCGGGTAATAATCTCTATTTATTTTCATTTGAATACAACGTATTTACAATCATGTAATTTATGTTGGATTTATTGCCTAAAGAAAATAAAAATAAAATAAACTAGAAATGGCGATCACCCCCACACCTACACCCCCCTCCCACACACACACACACACACACACACACACACACACACACACACACACACACGCGCGCGCTCGCACACACACACACACACACACACACATGCTAAAGTCCATCTACAACCTTTAATGTAACCAACTCAGACACTCAAAGTAGGCTAATGTCACAAACATGCCCACATATATGTGACTACGTTATTCGGCTATGAGTAACGGGAACATATCGGACGTAATTGGAATAGCCTTGTACAATTTCCCATTTAAAGTGCCACTGCGTCTTGTCTGGTTTTGACATTAATATGACATCTATGTAACTGCTTCCTCGTCCAGATGCACGTATCTCTTACCAACGTGACATGTTAGTCTGCTGTTGGAGATCCACGTCGACAACGATCCTGGATGCATGAAGTTGATAGTTATAGTTGAATGGTCTGGATAATCAGGACTAGTCTAGATCTATACGTAGTCGAACTTACTTGGAGTCTGAGTGTTCTCGTGTCAAAGAACCGATGGACATATACCAATAAACTGCTGCTTCTTACATAACATGAACTTCCGTATTAAATTACCATCGGAACAAGTTACACGTAATTCAAATACGAGACACCACGTACGCACTCTCAGTATTACAGACATTGAGATTCAACAGACTCGCCAATAGAACAGTAAATCTGTCTTCTGTATTTCGAAATAATATGAAATGATCTGCTTCAAATCATCGCAGTCCTAGTCCTTATATACTATTAATCTACTCATTGTACATCGCCCTATTAAAATTCGGTAACAAATCGACGTAATAGTTGTATTCGTATTGGCTTTGAATGGTCCTCGTTAACTCGTCCATCAATTGTGTTGAAGGCATGTGCAGATATTCGTCACCGCCACAAACAGGGAATCTGATTGACTGTGTACCATTGGTGCCAATTACGATGCATATCAGCCCTAGTAACCGTTACCATTCATTATCACAACCAGATCACGTCTAAACCACAGCATCAACACTGCAACCAGAAGAAGACTGTTATGCCGTGTTTCCTCATCGTAACACCAGACAATTGGCAATATATAATACTATCACTAATTACAAACCCAGGTCTTTGGAGTGCGTTGTAGTTGAATGAATTAGATACGCATTCCTCGCTAATAGCTGGAGATAACAAGTCTGTATCGCGTTCGGTATACCTGGAGTAGCATACAGTGCCGGTCCATCATATCAGCCATATCAGTCATCCGTACACACCGTATTACTAGATTAATTGGTAATTCAGGGAAACTAGTATTTTGAAGCATCAGCTATTTTTATAATCGCTAGCTGTATAGGACTGTACTTATTGGTTATCACATTAATAGTCAGTCAATGGGCAATGGGACATTATGAACCTGATGCGTTTTGTTTCATTGCAGTTTGAAATCCTAGACGGCATGTAGCATTTGGTATTTGGCTAATGGGTGGCATTCAGTGACACATAATAGTTCGCTGCATTAGATGCATTTAAATGCATTATTAGTACTCTTTGAAATCCTAGACGATATGCAGTATCTGGAAGATATCGTGTGGCTAATGTTGGACATCCCTGGCATGTGGACGTATAGGTGTATGACAGTTTGTGGACGTATATGTGTATGACATGCAGTTTGTGGACGTATAGGTGTAGCCATGGCAGTTTGTGGACGTATATGTGTATGACAGCTTGTGATTGTAGATACGAAATAGTCGTCCTCAAGGCAATTGTACAGTCTTCGACTACATCCACTATAATGTCACACGATAAATACAGCCCATGCGTCCTCTCTAAAACCAGCCACGAATAATGCAATTGGTAATGTCTCTGCATATAACCTTTGCATTCGTATAAAATGAAGCCACGAAACATTTCGAAAAAATAATTTAGGGCCAACGAGAGGTCATGCATCATGTGATTCTATGAATACTAACAATGCATCATATTTGGGAATAAAAGTCATGCACCCTGTATATGCAACTATTACTCTATACAACGTATAAAGCATGCCTCAAATATGGGAATATTATAGCCAAGCATGCATGCATTTCATCTATGGATACAAGATACATTTATTAATCCTATCGTCTATTGTAAATAAGGGGGACAACTATTTCTGCATGTCTAGACTATAAATGTGCCTGTCTAGGCAGTATTGGGATACACATACATATACAAATATGCAAATAGTATTAAGTGGCACTGTGTTACAACTGTGTACTATATCCGAGGGCTCAAGCTTTTCAGCACAGTTATATTTATCTCCTATATGTCCTACAGCCACACACAGCCTTATGCTAATATCTGAACATCCGCAGAACGTATGGTCATGTCCGTGCCACCAACACATACCGTACAGCTGCATATGACTATATATACAAGGTTAATCATAAATGCATGCAAATTACTACCTCTAGGATACTCATAGTATACGACTTCTTAGGGTATACAAGCTATATTAGTTTGGAACGCAATTATAAGCTGACGATATACGTATCCTCCAATTCAATTATTCTCCGGCAAGTCTTTGATATTCCGTCTTGTATGTAGATCAGAGCCACAGGTAGATGGAGGGTTCAAAGTGACAAGACCACATCAGCCCCCCAGGAGCATCTCATCGTGTTTATGTCACCACGAGACACGACACTTAATGCTCTAAGGCTGCGTCGTATGTGGTGTGAATGGAAATACTATCGCGATTTAATGAAGCTGTGTATCCCGCAGGCTTTGGCGATAGAAAGTGATCGTTCTGAGAGAAGCTTCTGCCCATTGCTCGATGTTGTCTTGTCTGGTGACGCAGTTATCAATTCGACAAGGTATTGGAAATGCAGCTTCACAATCTCGAACATATGCATAATGTAAAATCTCTGTATCGTGTACTTGAGACATATGTTCCATCTTTGATTAATGTATTTAAAATGCATAGTATGACATAAATGTCTTCTGTTGAAATATGTTAACGCCACTTATCAAGTAGACATGACCAAGATTGGATTTACGTCTACAATTTGTCAGGTTATCTAGCATTACATCGTCAAAGAATGCAGTTAAAGTCGTCTCTTGATTAGTAAAAGGAACTCCAAATTTAAAGTACTTTCACTCATTCCAATTCTAAGATGGCATCAATGTAAAGTCTCTGAATGACTGTCTGACTCAATACCGGCATACAATAGTTGATTCTAAGCCTGTCTGATCCTAGGATGTGCTGAGATGCAACACGCGAATCCAAGAAACCGATGTTTGGCTTAAGCCATGATAAGCTGGTAGGCTGCTGCCTGAAGTTAGGCTGACATTGGGACGTTATTGGACATTGGCGAAAATCCAATGTCCAATATCACGGTTAACCTTAGCCACCTGAGTATATTTAGGACGAGATGTTCATCTTCATGGTGCAAGTTGTACTTCTTTTACTCGTGAAGCGTTGCCGGAAATCGTAGTCTACTATAGTTTTTAGATCCACGGGATTGTTGTAGATGAACTCACACTCTGGTTTATGTTCGTTGCTCAAGACAGTGAATGACAAAAATAGGCTGTCTTTCTCCAAATGTCCAACCAAACCACCTGCATTCAATATACAGAATACGCAAAAGTATTTAATGTTCCAGCAGTTATGTAGCATTTTGATTACGAATAAGTGCACATTACTTTAATTTGGTGAATGTTCCTAACGGTTCCATTGCTTGTAGACAAGCAATAACGAGCTTTCAAAATTCTGATATACGTACATATACACAATCATGATCTTGCTGGGACTAATATTAAAGCTCGTCATACAATGCTACCAATGCGGCAACAGCAGCCCTTCAACGGACCTGACATATACACTTTACCATTGTAATATTTGAGCAATACTCGTACAGCAAACTAGTAGTGTATATATAATCAAGTCGATGACAGTTATATACGATCGCTCGTAACTACAACATAACTGAGCAAGAACATGAAGCTGATCGTTTTCCAATTTGGCAATTTGCTGGCCTTTCGATCGATGCAATGGTCATTGCCGTCTTTTCTTCCAGAAGCTGATGATGCTCTCTGTAGATGACCATGCCATCATTCCCTAGCCTACATACAAGACAGATTATGATTGTTGTATTGATGTTTGCCTAGTCCCGGTGATCTACGACTGCTCTTTGCCTACTTGTGAGTATCACCAAATCATCGGTGCCCAATCAATCTCTCGATATATATCAGATATGGAGCTCTGGGACCAAGCGTGACTGCCAATTCTACTCATAATTTGAACGAGTTAAGTTCTCAGATAATGGATACATTGCTGCCCGAATTCTCGAATTGATATACCTACGGGGAGTATACTATAATTATTGTTTTTACGGATAACACCAGTGCGAAACGAGCATATATAAATAATGTAATATAATCGTCACTCTCATAGGCTATCTTTCAAACAAACCGTACCGGTAAACTGAAACAGTAGGCTATCTTGCTTTGAATTCATATCTATAATAATGGAATCCATATTAAATCAGTATTTCGGATTCTTCGTCAGGTTATCTGACACGCCACATTCTTTCATTGAATTAAATATTCTCAGACAGTACTTGAATAATGCATACCTTTCGTCTACCTTTGAAACTATACAAGAACACTAAGAATGCAATGGCTACCGTGCATAGGTTCAACACTATTTTGACGCTGTCTTGTAATTTACAGGATATACTTATATATCTATACTATACTACTATCTGGTAGGTCGTAGGATATAACACGTACACAATACTTACGATTGCATATTATAAAACTGTTATCGTTCATACATGTTGAGTTACGATTATCAAATTAAAGTATTTGTAAAA
This sequence comes from Lepetodrilus galriftensis, assembly GCA_032361785.1. Taxonomy (NCBI): domain Eukaryota; kingdom Metazoa; phylum Mollusca; class Gastropoda; order Lepetellida; family Lepetodrilidae; genus Lepetodrilus; species Lepetodrilus galriftensis. The sequence continues at coordinate 19,923 of JAUTBZ010160666.1, read as the reverse complement.
GTACATGTAATGGACCTGCTCCAACTAAAATGCATCACATACTGCAATCACACCTCGCCACTGCTTTAGAGCACCTCGTTGATGCAAATAACTGTTTGTGGACGGTTCTGGACAACGTTACCTGTCGTGCTGTAGGAATCCACGAGAGGAGAAACGTATGATGATAAAATGCACGGATTGTAATCAGAGTTATTACGCTGTATTTCAGAAGAAACAGAACAGTGAGGACACTGCAACTGAAATTACCATTTAGTATTTACAAGTCCATCACATCCGCATGTTGTGCTCGTTCAGACTTAACGCATGCGGCGGCAGCAACAGTTAAACATACGGTTTTCTATTGTTTTTCTGGACTGCAGTTTCAGTGTGAACAGTTCATTTGTTTCAGACGGCGTTAGGTCTGAGCACTGGTAATTTTATTTAGTTTAATACGCAAAGAAAGCATGTGAAATACACTAAACTGTATGTATATATATATATATAGTAGGAGAAAACCTGTACATGTTAACTTGCATGGTATACTATGTACCCAAGTGTGTATAGGTCAGTATTCGACGTCGAGGAAGTGGTAGTTGGTTGATTTTCGTTATATTATTCATCAGTAAGCTTAATGCCACACTTAATAAAATAAACATCGGACAAACAGTGAAACACACCTACGGAATATTGACAATTAAATTGCTGATTATCTTACGTTACGAACATTGTCCTCAGGGCCAACTCTTCGATTGTCTACTTAATAAAGCTGTCTCTCAGAAAACATACACTTTTCGCTGGGGAATTATTTGGCTACAAAAACAACATGGCCTCAAACTGGCTGTAAGGAAACACAACAGCTAGCTGGCGTTAAACTCGATATACATTTGTGTGGACACTCAGGAAAGCAATACAGCTTTTGTATCTTTTCATGTGGAATGATTTACTGCTTTGAACCCGTATTTGAACGTGCTAATTAGACGGTAGGCAATAATTGTCTGATGAAATTATACTCTGATAAGGTTTTATTGCCCTTATAAAATAATAAAATAAGCAAATTAGGACAGTGCACAAAAGGCGTTTATTATTTTGTAAGCGGACATACACTGTTAGCAAGAATAGGCCCAGGGAAATAGCAATTCTGAAAATAACTTAAATATAAGCTAAAACGTAAAAAACGCAAAGAAAAGACGCGTACACACATACACACTCACACACAGACACAGACACACAAACACACACAAACACACACACACACACACACACACACACAGACATACACACAAAAACACACACACACACACACACACAAAAACACAAACACACACACACACACACATGTATGAACTCACATGCATTAATGTCCAAATTTATACAGTTATTTAATTAAGCTCATTATTTCAAAGAATGTTGAATAATATTAAATCATATAATATGACAATAGAGTAAAATGTAATATCCGCAATACGGTACGCAATGGATTTTAACATTCCAGATGAGTGCTACTATTTCATTTCTGAAATTGACAGGCAGTGTGATGGAAATAGATGTGTGTTACATACAGGGCTCTTGGCAGGCTTTCCATTGGGGACTACTATCTGTAGCAGTCTATGTTGATTGTGTGAAATCTGATATCACAGTGTACTAGTCTGCATCCACAACACTGGCCAAATTACTATTGAACAAAACAATTTGTCATTAGTCCGGCCTGATTATATGTACAGCATTTAACCCTCTCCATGCTGGAGGCAACCAGAGATGCCTATATAGCAGTGACTGTACCTAATCCAGCAGGGAGAGGGTTAGACAAACAAAAATGATCATATTCATGTGTATCCATTATAATATTTATTTGTTTGTAAGACTATATTATAGCAACTTTCATAATATTAGTGTTCATGAATATTTTTTATTGATATTTGAATATATATATCATATCCTATACAAACATAATAAATATCATAGGTAAAGGTTTTTCTTGCAATCTATTTATGTGAATTTTGATAATTATTCTAAAGCAACGCATTAAATATAATACCAGCCTCTAAGGACAATAATTGAAAGAACTAATTATATATTACACCAAGAATGCAGTCATTTAGTACTGTACTTTTACCTCTTGTGTTTTACTAATAATTTGCTTAATGTTAAAGCCTTGTATATTTGTGTGTGCTTTATTTACCATTAACAAGGATGTAAAATTTGCATCAAAGCCATTCATGTAAAACTATCAGCGTTTATCAACCATATTGATTCGCCAGTCAATATCTGTCGCCTCATTATAAGGCCAAGATGGGATACATCATTTATGAGAAGAACTGTTCTCATCCCTGGCCATGAAACATTTCGATCAATTTCATCTCGTCGATTTCATTATGTCAATTTCATTATGTCGATGTCATTATGTTGATTTCATTATGCATAGATCAAGAGATGGAATGTGGCATTACTGAATACAACGTCATTATTGATATTCATTCAGTAGTACTGTGTGCCAGTTAAAAATAAACACCTGTATACGATATTCCGGTATGTGAAATATATCCACTGTATGCTGAACATGTACTGTAAATCAGTAACATTCCTTCATTTGTTTACATTTTACAATTGACAACCTGACACATTTACAGTGATAATTCTTATCCGAAATACATTAAAACGCTGCATAATATTATTGCGTAATATTTTTAGATATGAAACATTCTTTTAGGAAGTCTGAAAATCTTATGTTCTCTTTGGATATTTGATACGTTGACGGAAATAACCTGTTTATCAGCCATGTTTTTTTTCTCTCTCGCTGTTAACAAATGGTTTTCACATGGCTGGTTATCCTCTATGGTTATGTGTCATGTCCTAGGAAAGTAATATTCATGGCAATGTTGGAATTTTAAAATAGTCCCATCAGTTGAAAAATATGTAAATGTATGGTTTATTATCAATTGTGTACTTTTACTTTGTCTCGTTAACATTGAGTCATTTGAAAATTAAAATGCATGTTTTATTAAGTAATATTTGAATAGGATCTTATATGATTATGAGTATTTTTAATATGATCCTATATAATTGTATACATGTGGTAAGTTTAACTAAATCAGTATATAACACTACTAGTAGTCTTCAATATTTGAATATATTTGTAACACAATATGGGTTAAATTTACCATAAATTTATAATATTGACCTTCAATAATAATTATATCACTGGATATTTCTTTCTTTCATGCAGGACCATGAATATTTTACAATATGTCTGCCTCTCCTGGAAATACAGTGGTATACAACTTACATATTAATTAAATTGCATATTATCTATGATATTAACATGTAGCATATGGTATATTTATTTAGTAGTTATCTATAATAAATATTAATAATAATAATAATATATGCATGATGTTTTATAGCATATACCATCCACCATTTACAAGTGCTGTCACTGTAAAGAGAGGAAAACTAAATATTATTAACATAATGTTAAGACACTTATCAAATTTTAACTTTCTATTATCATACTCATAATTAAAAGTGTCATAAAAACATATAAGGACAGAAATTGGATCTGAACCCCTTGCTCGGCTAATGAGGAACTTCCGGTGGAATGCCCTTGCTATGTCTGAAGAATGTGGAGGGTCATACTAGTGATGTGACATGACCTCTACTCCCCTTTCCCCCAAACCCCTGATCCTCCCTCATGTGTCCCCGCCCCTCCCTCCCTCCCTCCCTCTCTCTCACTCCTCCCCCACCAGTCAGGCGTAATAAGCAATCTGGTTTTTATCACCTCAGATTTAACCCACAACTATATGTACATTGAAAGTAATCATTACCCTCCTCAGCACTGCTGACAACCAGAGCAGCCGCCAGTCGGTATTGTGGTTAGTGCTGCAAGGTTAAATACACAAAATGTGTAGTGAAATTAATATCAAGTGCAATTCATTATTTTGTTATGCTGGGTATTGTTTTGCATTTTCATTTCATAATGAATTTCTGTTTTTAATATTTTTTCTTTGTCCTGAAAGGTTCTCTTTTCTTATTTTGCAATCTTTTTGATTTGTGCTTTTTTTTTTCTTTCTTTTTTAAAAAAAATATTTTTTTCTTCTTTCTGTTTTTGTGTGCATAGCTTAATGTTATTTCTAATGTTATTTCTAATGTTATTTCTGCGGATCCTCAGGAACTTGATGAAAACTTTCTGGTTTTGTATTGTTCTAGTCAAGCAGATCAAATTGTGGCTATTATATGTGGGCATGATTAAATACGGTAACTGATATATACTGGTAACACAATCAGTAACAAATGTCTCTTTTGCATGCTTAGAATCCTGTTTAGAATACGGAAGGGTTTGGGGAGTGGGGGGTGGAGAGTGAAAGGAGGTGGGTCGTTAGGGGGGGAGGAGGGGAGAAAGCATGTATGTCAGTATTTTCACAATGACTACACAATGGCTATCTGTCACGAAAAATGTCACAGATTTCAGAATTGCAGATTATTGACAGCATATGCAAAACGAACATGCATGGTAACTAAATGGGATAATTGTGTTAATTTTTTTTATTCGTGGTCGCTTTTAAAAAGGAGTGGGTTGAAGCAAAAATTGAATGTCATGATGATATATGATAGTATAAAGCATTCAAAAGAAATGTAATATCAGACTTAGCAGAGAAGATTTGTAAAGTGCAATTTAAAAAAACTATCCATATGCCTCAAGGCAATATACAGTGATTACAATATTATATTTTCTGAGCACATACCAGAAAATATATTAAGTTTATTATTAAAATAAGATGAACACCAATATTAATTTTTCTCATCTGAATATTTTATATTTCTATTTTGAGTAAAGGGTGGTGTAAAAATTCCAAAAAGTTGTTTTAGCGATGAATTATTTCTGTGGTATATCTGCAGCCAGTAATATGGATCACACTCCGTGCAACCGGCAGAAAGATTGCGTTGGAAACATCAATAACCTATCGGAGAAGAGCTGCTCTTATTTTGACATCCGAGGGTATACACTGATTACATGAATCTGTATGAAGAGAATTAGGAATGGGTGGTGAATTACGTAACGGCTATTTGACCAAAACCACTCATTTTGTCTCTGCAAATAGCCTTCAAATTCAATATTATCTGACAAATATATATCCTTATTTTTTAGATTGATGATATGTCTTGAGCATGTTGAAGATGATTTATGTTTCTTTGAACAAAATATTTGTATCAGGCCTTTAAAGATGGTCAGTGTTTTAGTATTGATGAAAATCATTACATTGTAATGGTTTCGTGCTTGTTCAGCTTCTATATTTTTCCAATTTAAAAAAAAAAAGGCAAAACATTTAAAAGATTATTTAAACAAAATATCTTGATTTTTTTTTATGAACAATTTATGGTTATCGCTATTACAAATAGGATGGGTGTTGGTTGAATTTCCTAATGATGTACATAAAGAGTGAATTTAAAAGATTTCAAGAATACTATCTAGACACTTGCAAATATTATGGCTAGATTTGCAAAGTAAAAAATAGAAAAGTTCATTTCCATACTGGAAGCTGCAATGAGCTTAGTCCTTGCAAGGTGTATTGCAACATCCTAAGCTAACATTTGACCTTGCAATGTGTATTAATTTGTAATCTGATATTTGACCTTGATCAGTGTATTACTTTCTAAGCTAACATTTGGCCTTGCAATGTGTATTACTTTCTAAGCTTACAAGTTTAATATTGACTTTGCAAGGTGTATTACTTTATTGCCTGACCTTGTTTAGGTGTATTACTAAATATAAGCTAACATTTGACCTTGCAAGGTGTATTACTTTGTAAGCTAACATTTGCTGCATGATTTCTAGAACTGGTGCACTCTTGCAAGGTGTATTACTTTATAAGCTAACATTTGACCTTGCAAGGTGTATTGCATACATTCTAAGTTAACATTTGACCTTGCAAGGTGTATTTCTCTGTATGCTCCAATTAACTGTATACCGTACATGATTTCTGTAACACCGGTGCACTTTATAATGAGTTCCATCTCCCAGTGTGGGGTTGTGCAAGTGTATATCTTGTCTGGGCCGCGATTTCACAAAGCAATCTTACCACCCAATCATTGCAATGTCTTTACTTTTTCATAATTCTTGATTTAATTAGAAGTGTGATGTAATCTCTCTGCCAGAAAGTGACTGTGTAGATTTCGAGATTTTGTGGTGAATATTGGATGCAGCATTCCCCTTTTTTTTAAGGTGTGTGTCGACTGTTTAGGTTGCAACCCAGTGGTGGTAGAATTTAGTTTCACATATGCTTCCATGGTTTGCTTAAAGCTTGCTTAATAAACCACTCAACATTCTAACTGCAGAATGCATGTGGTCTCTGACTAGGTACTTTCATCATGGATCAAGTTTCAAGTTTCTAATTTTTCTTTCTTTTAAAAAAATATCTGTTACAAGTATTCTAAAATATTATTTCAAGATATTTTTCACCCTTGTTCCAATCATTTGAAATATTAAACTTTTAAAAGAAAGAAAAAGTTATAATAAATCACACAGTGTCTTCCTAAACGAATATAGTTTATTACCTTTTAGGTAACCATAATTATCTAGAATTAGGAAAGAGAAAAGTTACATTGTTACATTAAGCTTTTCCCATATTTTTTGTTTCTACTAGTTATTTTAAATAAGATAATTGCATATAATTGACAACCACTGTGGTGCAAATAATGCCTTTGGTTTAAATTTCTGTTTCATATGCATATTGATTTTTATTATTAATTCTGAGTCCTATCATCTTATCAGCTAATGCAGAAAAATAGCTGCTATCAATCATGGCACTAGGTCGCGGTGACCTGAAGAGTTTAATGACATTAAGTTTGCCCAAAGTCGTCAAGCGGTAAGTGACAACATAAGAATATTGCAATTTTGTGCTATTGACATAAAAAGTAATTTGCAAATACTGATTGGATGAAAACCAAACAAAAAAAATCATTATTTTTTAATTTAAAAAAATATATATTAAAGGGTTAGCTACATTACTTTAAATCTCAAGTGTTGAGATAAACCATAAGCTGTGAAAAAAAATATAGTTACATTTTTGTTGAGTATTGAAACTGACAATGCTCGGTGCTATGTTATGTTATGTTGACTTGTGTGACCAACATTTAAACTTTCATTGCCAAACTTCCAAGCAACAGCATGAATAACATCAGTCATAATGGTGACTTGTACATGTATAATTCAGGATTAAATGGCAAAATTATACAATGACTAATGCCAACGTTTATGTTTACAGGGTTAGTAATACGTTGACAACTATTAACCTAGTTGTAACTTTTATTTGAATATCAATATGTATTCAGAAGTATTTTTATCCTTATTGTTACAAATTAAATTTCCACAAACTATTCTTTTAACCAATTTTTTTTTTTTTTGTAGTTACATAAAACAAAAATCATAAAATATTTACAATGTTGTAAGGGGATCTTTCAATGAGATCTCTAGATTAGATCTCTAGATAATTGTTATTTGTATTCCTAATGTTCTCACAATGTTCTACTTATGGTAGATCAATGTATAAAAGCATCCCACAAGCAAACACAAATTGCCAACTATTATAATAAGTATATTTTTATTAATAGCGATTTCATATACCACTCGGATAGAAGCCTTGACGGAATATGACAAAGAGCTTATCAAATGGTATCGGCAATGCAAATACCTACGATCGATGTTTGTGGTATCTGCAATAGGAAATAATGAGTTTCTTTACTTGTGTCAAAGGTCTTTAACAAGTTTGCAAATGCTTGCACTATGAAGTAGTAGTTGCTAAGGTAGTGGGTGCTAAAGTAGCCCATACCAAAGTACTTTTTCATAATTCTTGATTTAATTAGAAGTGTGATGTAATCTCGATGTTAAATTAACTTGTATGCTAAGGCAAGGGGTGCTAAAATAGTGGATGCTAAAGTAATATATGCTAAAGTAGTTGGTGCCAAAGCAGTAGATGCTAAAGTTTCTGTGGAAGCGCCAATGCCCTGGGCTATTGATCAATCTCATTTGCACATCTGTTATCCAGTTATGTCGACTTCATGTTGAATTGCTTTATTTGGTCACTGGTTTGGGAGAAACCAGGGCTTAATCATACAATGTTTTCTGCACAGGGTGTATCAATGGTTTTATATGAGCTGGACTGTTGCTGCCGATATTATATATACATGGCTAGCTCAGTACCCAGTAAATAAATATAATAACTTATTTCTATTAATACATTATCCATGAATTATAATAAAATATTATAATAAAATATGTATCTCGTTATTTCTGAACTAGTAAAAATTACTACAATCAATAATAATATAAATTACACTTTTATTCTCCCAAATATTTTATTTTATTATTAGATTTTTGTTTCAAATTTATTTTATGCAAAACCAACATACCTTTATACATAGATAAGACAATAATTATATGCAATATTCCCCATAGATTTTAGTTTACAATTATCTGGCCAACTGAAAGCGACATAAATATCCCGGGGTTACGACATTACCACATATTGCAGGCATTTATATAGACCAGAACAATATGGGCTGCTTTCATTATATGACCCCTAGGTTAGGCTATTGACAAAATGCGGTGGTTTATTTATTGTATGTAGGTCATCCACTGCGGTTATTATTAACTCTGTGAAGATATGGCTCAATCCTGATGAAGTATTGTCATGTAGATATATACGCTTGTGTCATAATATATAATTCTGTAACAGGAAATAAATTTTGAAGATCTCGGGTTATTCTCATTTTATTATTCGGTTGCTGTCCCAAATGCCAAAGTAGAAATTGGAGAATTAATATATAATAGGAAGAATTGTATTTTATTTTAAAGTTGAGACAAAAAAATATTGGGGCGGACTTTCTTGTTTGTCTTTATTAAAATAAAATGTGTTTAATGTGATTAGTTTTTTTATTGTCCCTGTTGGATGGATGACTCTTTGTTCGATTTTTTTTATATTAATCACGTACTGGGCATATAGAGTTGCCTTCAGGATATTGTGGTTAATAGTAAGATATATATATATATATACATGCAAGCAAACAACAGAGAGAGCGAGAGAGAGAGAGAGCAAGAGAGATAGAGAGGGAGAGAGAGAGAGAGAGAGAGAGAGAGGAAGGAGAGAGAGAGGAAGGAGAGAGAGAGAAGAGAGAGATAAGGAGAGAGAGCAAGAAAGAGAGAGGGGAGAGAGAAGGAGAGAGAGAGCAATATTATTTTATTTTTTAAATGTGAAAATCCATCACAAATTGATTAAATTTTCTCATGCAAACTGTTCGTGCCATTCATAGTAAACAATATCTGTCTTAAATAACCAAGTGATTGATACTAATGTGATTATTGACTGCAGATTTTCCTTGTTCATTGTAACAGAGATATGTGTTAATTATGAAGCTACCAGAATCTATTTATAGCGTCAGTTTTCCAGTGGGTGTGTTGGGGGAAATCGATCTGCCTTGATCTGCAATCTACAACAGGCAGAGTGGCAACCAATGCTTGTCCATTTCATTTGTCAATCATAATCATAGCGTCCTAACCACTGATCACTGTTTGGTTATGTTTAGCGATCTATTCATATTCCCGCTGTGACGTAAAGCACCAATTCAATCAATCAATTAACCTAGAAAATTGCATTCTCACTCTTATATTAAATGTTATTATTTAGTATTAAAATATTATTTATAAATGTAGATCTATACGTCATAATCCAACTTGAAGTGGTGTTTACTGATAATTTTTCTCGTTATTATTAATGTTATGATTTAGTATAAAAATAGCATTTATGAATGTGACAATCATGTGTGTTGTTATTGATAATGTATTCATTATGGAATATCGACTATGGTAAAAATTGATCTAATGATGGTAAATGTTATGAATGTATGATAGCACTCTCTTTGCCAAGATAGCTAATACAATGCTAAGAGAGTGCTATGGTCTCTTAGCGGATAAGAGAGCTTCGAGAAATGATACCCTGGAGAGCATTACCTGTTGCCTATAGCACCAAAAAGGTTAAACCCACATTACCATCTCCACTTGTCATTGGCATTGTGTAAATCATAACATTAACAGATGTGTTTTGTTTGTCAACACGGATCAATCACTGGTGTCATGTTGATTTCAGTCAATTTAGTCTGGTTCCTGTGTAAGCCAGATAATGAGATATAAATCTGGTGTACGTACTTATCATGATTATTGTGGTAATAAGAGAATTCAACAAGGAAGAAAATTAATACTATTTCCTCATTTGCTAATATCAGTCATTTTTGTTGTTGTCTCCATAATATGATTGATTGATAGGCTTGAAATATATGTAAATAAATATTACCAATATATATTACTTATTGCATTTTGTTTAGTGAAAAATAAGCTAATAAAATACTAAAGTAATAGTTTATATTTATTTATTTTTGTGGGTGTTTTTGGGGGGGCAAAAGCAGCATTTATTAATCATATAATTTCTATAATTATGAACTTTTCAATCTTCGAATAATATCCTCTCATGGAAATTACAATGCACTGTTTATTGTAAACCTAGGCTGTGCCACAACTTATTCTTGTCACAAATGGGTGAAAGATTCCCACAACGACGTTGGACGTTAAACTCCATATTCGCTCACTCACTCACACCTTCTCACCCAAATACTCCTATTAAAAAAAACATGTATGCACATCGAACAATTCTAGATTTCTGGAGAACAAGGGCAAAGCATTTCAGCAGCTCGTTTATATTAATATCAATACAAATCAATATGACTTATAGATAGATATAGTAATATATAATTTTTAGATTTTATTTTACTTTCATCCCCTGAGACTTGATAGTCTAATCATTGTAAAACTTTATAAAATTGACCCTTTGATGATGTCATGTGCATTATGATACCCATTGGTTCAGTATAAATTAACCCTCTCCCTGCTGCATTAAAAGACACAGACAGTTTATTTGGGCATTTCTGGTTGCCTCCAACATGGAGAGGGTCAAACACATCATCATTGAGCTTGACCCACCATATCATTTTATTATTGCCAAATAAAACCCCACTAAATGTATCTACCATCGGCTATAATATTAGTCATCCATTTGATTTGATTTGACATTTCTTGTTGGCCAGAACTGTTCATGGCTGAATATTGCAAAGGTTAAAGTTGGAATAAAATCCTCATGTATGTTTCTGTATTGTGGATGTCAACATTGACATTTGATTGATATCAGCTGTCAGTCAAGCAGGTTTTAAAGCTGGTTTTAATGTATTATGTTTTATGTTAACCTTTTCAAACTTTTATTACATCTACTTTGTGTTTTATATCATCTTGAATTATCACAGTCGGTCATGAATAACCAGTAACAAGAACAAAGTGGAATTTGTTCTAATATAATAATATTATGGCGCTGCAATGATTATAGGGATTAACAGAAAAGTGTCATATTCATGAACATTTCACATAATTAATTTTCTTTTTCATGTTAATATTACCTGATGCTTTATCTATTTTATCTTCAGCATGTTATCGTGTTGTTTTTTTATATACGGTAGGTCATGTTTACTCTCAAATGGAAAATAAATTTCCTAAATATCATCTAGGAATATGTAATTGTAAAAAAGTGTAATATTTTACATTTAAAAGATTAGAAATTGAATACAAAAAAATATTCAAACAGATCCGTATTTGTATTTCAACTCAATATATTTGAACGCAAAAAAATGGAACATTGTAATCTAACCGAAACGTGCGAAATCATGAAAATAGCAGGAAGGTTATGCAAAATGCCTGTATTCTTAGTGGAAGGTATACACAGGCTATAAAGGAAGTACACACAACCCATTGTAAACTTTGAAATACCTGAACAGTGGGACTGATGGATACTATATTACCACGAAAAGGTCCACCTCGTTATAACGCCAATGATTATTACCAATGAGTCTCTCTATAAGAAGAAGCTGTATGTAGTAGTTCTCCAATGTGCCACTGGGAGTTTCATCTGATTATCTTCATTCTTGTACAACACTAGGGTAATTGGTGATTCCCAATGTCAGCAGTATAATGAGGCATAAGTGCCAATCTTTCAGCTGTGACTATTTAATATACATACATATATTATAATCACATTGTTTGCTTTCTCAGTACGTAGCCTTGACTATTGTGATCACAAATTCAATTAAATGTTCATAATGGAGTTTTCATTTGATGTTATAATTCCGAGTGGAATTCGGAATAATATTTATTGATGATAAATTGAAATTACGGTAAATCTTATGTTCAGAAATTATTCAGTTTTATGAGAAATATCTCGTAATATAACAAGTTTACCTGTTGAACTTGAAATTTGAATAATTTTACTTTATGATATGAATTTAGGCTTGTGTATATAATAATACGCCCGTTTGATTCATCCATGTTGAATTGTAGCGTGTGTGTCAATATCGCTATGTATTGGTATGCAAATGATGTAGATAGGAAGGAAGGGGGTCGTCAATAGCATTGCTGATCGAGGGGTGGGGGGAGGGGGGACACATGGACACCTGTAGGTGAAAGGTCAGGTACAGCATTATGTTTACAGATTACATTCAGAGAAAATACGATGCGATACTCTTGTCAATTCAGGGTTGGCCCAACATACCTCAGTTGAGAGAAAACCGTTAGACAATGGAATAATGAAGTAGCATTATGCATTGATGTGTAGATCGATTCACTATAGTTAGTACCTACACTGTGTGTTTCGGAATAGAATGTGTCGCGGAAAATATTTATAAATTATTATTTTTTCTTTTTCATCTCATTCTTGTTATGTTTATAGTCGGTGTTATTTGAGATTGTGAGTAGGGCAAATGAAAATATGAAAATAGAAAAATATTTGCATAAAGAATATATAACGCGTTATTATGCTTTGATATCTAGGCCATGCTACCAGCTACAATATCAGATTACTTTGAAATTTAGTAATTACTTTTTGCTAAAATACCCAAAGTCTTTAAGAAATGTTATAGGTTAAGATTTATTTGTTTAAATCTGAGCCAATCTATAATGGAGTGTACAGTTAACATATACTCTATACTCCACGTATACTCTAACCCTGTTACCGGTAAGAGCAGTAGATATGTATATTATTATGGGTGTCGTGTATGTGTGAATTATTCATGCTGTGATATATAATATCATCACATTATAACCTCTATTTTTTTTAAAGGAAATACTATTTCTTATGCCTGAAGAAAACTAATGTTCTAATTTTTCTAGTCTTGGTTTAGAAATGGAATATTTAGATAACCAGATTTAAATCTGTTTGGATTAATTAATGAGAGCTATTACTGTTAATATCAGCGTGATAGTCTGAATAACCAATGAAACCAGATAGCGACATTTAGCATGTAATTTAACCTGTGATGAATAGTGTGTCTATTCTCATTCAAACCCTGTGAATCAGTCACCATTCATACCCCTCTCCCCTTTATAAGGCAGGGATAGGTTTGCAAGAACAATTTTTATTGTGGGCTATTTGGAATTTAGAAGTCTGGCTTGCGTTTCATTCGAGGGTTGTATTGTAGTCCTGGCCTAAATCATCACTCAAGGGTCGTATTGTAGTCCTGGCCTAAATCATCACTCAAGGGTCATATTGTAGTCCTGGCCTAAATCATCACTCAAGGGTCATATTGTAGTCCTGGTCTAAATTATCACTCAAGGGTCGTATTGTAGTCCTGGCCTAAATCATCACAAGGGTCGTATTGTAGTCCTGGGACGCGTTCAAAGGCGCAAGCGGCTTACCAAACCAGCCACTGTCTCAAGAGTCGTATGAACCGTAAATGGGACAGGGAACCAGTTTAGCTAAGAAACTTGCAAGCCGTTTGCATCTTTGAATGCCCCCCCCCCCCACCCACCCCGGCCTAAATCATCACTCAAGGGTCGTAATGTAGTCCTAGCCTAAATAACAGCAGATTTATGCACAGACTACCTGTAGGCCTTTCTTGGAAAATCGAGCAAGATTACTGTCGAAAGTATTAAAGAAACAAGATCATCTTTGCACGCAATATTGATTAACATTTTAAAAATAAATCTACCTAATATTACAAACTAGGAAACATATTAAAACAAATCTACGATAATAATATGATGCTATATCGCTAATGACAATGTGCTCCGGTCTAAATACAACAACAGTAATCTGATCTAAATATATACTGACCCAGTTTTTTTTAACCACTGAACACCATTTTATTGTTCATGTAGAGAATTATGAGACTGGAGTGAATTCTTACATAAAACTGATGTCATTGTATGTTGTGTCAAGATTCAGAGTGGAGCTTATCGTTTATTAGGAAAAAATAATATTTCTAGATTACCGGTAATAATAAATCTGGACAAAAAATAACATTTATTTTGTCAAGGAAAGATAGTTGAATCAGAATATGTAATAACCAAATTAGTGACCCTTCACTTATGCAAAGATTATCTTATCATTTTAATTCGACTGATACAAGGAACAAGGAACCAGAAAGTTTATATTCTATGCAAAGATTCGGAAAGTGAATATTTTATGCGATGTATTTTTCTTTTAATGGAGGCGCTGTGATTGGCCACAAAGTTTGTGATATCTCCATGTGTGTTTGTCTTATGAATGCAAATGGGAGATAAACTATTACCAGTACTTATCTCGAGATAACAGTGTAGCCTGGCAGGGGATGATGTTGAACACTAAGACAGGATGTTTGGACAGATTATTTATCCCAAACAATAATTTAAAGAAATAATAACAATAAAACAAACCAGATATCATGTTTTCTATATTACTTCATTTAATATGAATGGGTTTTTAAAAAAGAAGTATTCTGCTTACATTTTTTAGTTCAATATTTACACTTAATGAATTTATAGATAGCGTAATTATTTAGGAAGTTTATGTCTGTTACGGTAAATTTAATTGCAGTTTGGATATTACTAATACCATATTACTGATAAATGTCATTACAGATTTGCTCATATATTTTCTCAATAACTGGCATGTAATATTAAATTTCAAAATTTAACTTAACATAACTGAATACATTTCAAGAAATGTTGAGTTTCTATTTTTAAACCTTGCCCCTTCAAAAAAGAAATTCCAATTTATTCAAGACTTGAGTCAGTGTATTTCCTGTAGATTTGACTGGGGTAATGTTGACGACTGGTCAAGGTGGTACAGTGGTAGGTAGATAGATATGTGTTACCTGCTGCATCGGACTGGGATAACAAAGGCATGCTGGTGTTTGATCTATCGCCTGTCCAGCGCTAACTTCACCTTCGCGGTGGCACCTGCCCAATCTCGGTTCACGTCAATACAGGAGAAAGTTGTCAATGTGGTTGCTGTAGCCTTGTTAATTGCAGCAATTCGATACGAACTCATCAATGTCAGTTTCATGAAATCCATTGTAATTTCTCTTTTTGTTTTCTCATCCTTTCATTCCATTATTATTTTTTTCTTTTTCTCCATATCTTACTTGGTACGGTATGTTCTATTTTCCTATTTCCTTTCCTTTTTTTCAGTCTCTCTTTTAAAAAAACAAAAGTTCAGTCTTTTTCGTTTTCTGTCCCCCTCCCTCTTTTCTCTCTCTCTCTCTCTCTCTCTCTCTCTCTCTCTCTCTCTCTCTCCTCTCTCTCTCTCTCTCTACCTCTCCCTCTCTCTCAATCATACACATACACAAACACACACACACATACACACACACATACACATACACACATACACACACACACACCAAAAGTTTGGGTTTGATAAGTAAGTAGGGTTGCATAGTATATTAGTAGGGTCAATGATAAAGAGTCAGTGTTATCTGATTACTTCAAACAGAAGGATGCTCGAAGCTTGATTATTATTCTAAGCTGAGAAAAGTCTGGATAATGGATAATATTTTGTAGTCCTCAAAATAAATCTCATTATTGTTCCTGTTATTGTTGTACTCATGACTGTATAATAACGTATGCATATATCAATATAGGTTCTATGGACGATTATTGGAACACAATTGATCATAATTTATACTACATTTTGACTAAGCAGTAAATTATTAGTCATGTGAAGTCATGCATAATTATTGACATTTCCTTAATTCTTTATATAGTCAGTGGACCGTATCACTGATGATGCGTGAAGAAAACAAAATGGCTGCCATCTCTGACCCCCCCCTACTAATAATACCAGCAAGGGTCCACATTAAAGTGTATAGGCTATCTATTTATATATTTATGGGTGTTTAACTGTTGGTTGAAATCCCCATGTTATCAATTATTGTATTTATTTATGTTGCATTGTTGTAAGCAAACTAATCAATGTTCTTTTCAATATTTAATATAGCTCAATTTCAAACTTATCATATTTATTTATTTATTTTGGAATTAGGGTTTAGCACTGATTTCAAGAATCTTTCATGTATAACACAGCTTGTCAGGTTTATGGCAGGAGGAAACACACAACATCCGTAGCACTGAATGTTGCAGTAAACATGCAAGCACCTGCTGGTACTGATAATAATAATAGTGAATTGTGTTTTATTCAAAGTATAAATAATATTTATACGGTCGTGATATTTCATTGGTTTGCATATTATATATTCGGAGACGAACATTTCTGGGTTTGCACCTATGCTCTCTATGTTTATGTAAGTACTTATTTAGGGTTATTACCCTGCATTTTACTGTACACGTCGTTTTGTATGTGCATATATATTAATTCATTAGTACATGTGTGTATGTATGCTTGTCGGTTCACCTACTTATTGATCATATAAGATCAGCAAGAGTGTGAGGAAGCTAGCAGTAGATTTCC
The DNA here is from genome assembly GCA_032361785.1 of Lepetodrilus galriftensis. Lineage (NCBI taxonomy): Eukaryota > Metazoa > Mollusca > Gastropoda > Lepetellida > Lepetodrilidae > Lepetodrilus > Lepetodrilus galriftensis. Next base: position 3,133 of record JAUTBZ010160666.1, on the reverse strand, counting down.
AAATCCCTTATCACAGCTAACAGGAAATCCATTTTGTGGTTTACATAAATCAATTTGCATAACGACAATGTCAATGTCAACCATTACTGAAATCCCATCCTAGTATGTTTGGTCATCTATCAGGAAATTTAATATCATGTCAACATGTATCCTTTCCAAGGTGATAGTTCTGATATAGCATACAGATATCATTAATATTGATTGAGTAATGGAAATAATCTGATATTATATACTAGTGGATATACCACTGTATATATAGTCCTATTCAAATTACACTCATTATTTTAAAGGTCAAAGGTCTAGTGGTTAATTATTACACATTCTGATACTATATTTCCAATATTTTGGGTGTTTTTACTAATCTAGAAATATGATTATTTTTTTTATTCATTAATTAACCCTACACTCTGACGACACTTACGTCAGTTTCATGCACAAATTCCCTCCGACAGGTCCCAATGTTACATCATTTGTGTTCACAATAAAGTGACTATCAACAGGGAAGAAAAGTGGGTCAGTCTATATTTAGAACAAATAGCTGTTGTGTATATTTAGAATGGAGCAATGCCAATATTGGCAATACTGGTCATATCATTTGTATAGATATTTATTTTCCCAGAACGGACTTGTCAAATTTTAATCACAATATTTATTACAGTAATAACCTTTACGTACATTTCACTGTTTGGAAATAATCTGATAGCTATAATATATACATGATATACAGTGATATAAAAATTGTAATTGTGTACCGTAATTTTAAACAAAATGTGTGGATTAAAAAAAAAAAATTGCTGATAAAATTTAATTATACCTTTAATACATTATGTTAATTTTTGGGGGCACGCCCATTGCAACACATTATCATTGCAACACATGTCACTATTAGGTTCTGGACAGATCTTGCAATCACAACTTGTCCATTTCGCCAAGTAACTGGGCACTCTAACATAAGCTATGATGTAATTAATTGACAGGTCGTTGAATCCCTGCCTACTGCAATGGATGATATCTTCTGGGCAATTGGATCCTTACAAAGACGACTGATTGTTTACGTTATCAGAGATTACAACAGAAATGAGTCCAGTTACATGTTACATGTTACATATATACTCTTAGCTCTTTTGAATCATTCAATTCTTACATTCCTGTTTGTATAGGAACAGGATATTAAGGGTCGTTTTTATATCGGTCCTGTTCATATTTGCCCAGGATAAAATGTTTGAAGAGACACAAATAGAATTCGTATTTGCATAAAATATTCACATTATTCGTCATCTCGGAATGGTTGAAAATCAATGGGATTCATGGTCGTTGTGTGTATTTTTACTGTTTAATGTCCAATTAAAACATCAAATTAATTACATAAATCATTAGGACATTTATATTATTTTGATTGGTTTGTGCGTTGATTATCTTAAAATATCAATATTGTTTTAGCATTTAGTTTGTATTTTTTGCCTGATATTGATAATTAAATTGACAATGGTTATGTCAAGTGGAATGTACAATTTCCCCTGATACTCAAAAAACGTAACGATGGATAATATATTGCTAATGTCAGAGACTAGTTTTATGACATGAATCTACTGGTTCTCTTCATGACATGAAGATCAATATATATATACATCATACATGGAGATATTTTTTTCCCCTATAGACATACCGTATTCAATTATATATATTATATATTATTTTATATTACGAGAGAAATGCGATAGAAAAATGGTTAAGTTGTAAGCATCATATACAAGGTGAATCGTATTTCCCCGAATATAGATGATTCCCGGAGTGCATCATGTCGCCATGTTGGTTTATATCTCATTCGATGGACATTAAGCCTACAACAAAAGAATGTCAATTTCACTGTTTATTTATGCATGTTGCCAAGTGGCGTTGAATATCACACTATTATATTGGGCACTCGGCCACTCTGGTTTTATTATCCATTTACAAACTGGCCGCTTCATCCAGGCGATATTTTTATTTATTTATTTTTTTAATCATGGCCAGCGGTTTTTAATATTGATGCATATTGCATTCTTTCCTTGTCAAGTCAGATAAACGACAATCAATGAAATCCCATGTCGAAACGTCTCTCGTAGGCTACAGCTAAGGGGAGGTAACTCATTTCATTGATCTCCGTAATGAGGTTTACTAGACGCGAGATTAAATTGAATGTTCTATAAATACTCATTATTAGTCTTCGGAAAATTGGTTCTGTACAAGACGTGTGTGTGTGTGCGTGTGCATGCGTGCATGTGTGTGTGTGTTTGTGTGTATGTGTATGTGTGTGTATGCATGTGTGCGTTTGTAGGATGAATTGGGGGGGAAAAAATGCAATATTTACTTTCATATTTATTATTAAAAAAAACACACACCACAATAATATTAAATCATAAACATGACCTATAATTATAGTAATATGTATGTTAGGTAAATAGCATTTGCCTGTCAACAAGTATTAAAACCATAGCTTTTTCGCTAATTATTTCTGATGTGTATAGATTCGCTGCTGCAAAGTAAAACAATAACTCGCTCAAACCCAATGATGTGTATGTGACCTTTTTCTAATGTACTTACCCTCCTTATGTTGCATTTATAGATTCAGCGTGGTACGTTTACTATTGGATTTAGACGAATTAGTGGGCTTTGATACATACTTTTCAGGCAGATAATGTAGGCTGTCTAGATAATGGACCAAAATAAAGACGAAACAAAAACATATTAATCCTGACAGGTAATATATTGCCAATCAATATGCTGTGGCAAGTAAATGTCTGCATTATCCAGGACAGTGGGAGCTATTCATAATTAATAAGTAATTAACAACAATATTAAAGAATAACAATAAAGAATAATAATTCCAATAATAATATTTCTGTGGACAGTTGGCGTTGCATACTGTAATAAGAATATTACGGTATTTGAATCTATAAATACTGAAAACAAATTGGAAAAATAATAATAATAATAATAATTGTCTATATTTAGTTAATCATTCACAGTGGCAATAGTCCATGTACACAAATAGTAGTGTTGTGGGTTTATAGTCCAATTAGGCCATTTATTTTTTATTAGTTGGTTTACGAAACCGCCGCTATTGAAAACGCCCAAATCCAAATAAAAATAA
>JAUTBZ010160655.1:0-10996 GCA_032361785.1 Lepetodrilus galriftensis | reverse complement strand
GAGGGTTAAAGTAAATCAATAATATATATTGGTATTATATTTATATGAAAGGAGCCACTAAAATGCTTTACCCTCTGTTCTCCAGTAATCTAGACTTGCTTAACTGATATAGGGGGATAGTTTGAATAGGAGTATTTGGGTGAAAACAAGGTGTGACACAGACGACTAATGCACACCCAGAGAGATTAATCTCGTCGTCTACTCCTACAACCCAATCTAGAGTGAACGCAACTTGGAAAAGGGGAAAATGGATAAATTACGAGATCGTGTGCGATTCACTCAAGCTTACACCCAAATCATATAGAGTGGCTGAGTGCATACGAAAAGCACACCTATTTTGTCACCGAGCTATCCTCTAAATGCTATGTCTGGCCGCTATTACATGTGTTTATCACAACATAGATTATAATGATCACATGAAGTAAAGTACTGTATGAGATGGGTGTGACACGTGTCATAGTTCAGATGTACCGACACGATCCCTCTATGTGGGCTCAATGTCGCACATTATTACAGGTAATTCTCCTAGATTGTACACTTACTATCAGTTACTGTTTGCTATACACATGCAATTAGCCTCAACACGTTTTACATCACTTTTATCGAACACAATAGCTTGTAATGACATCACATTGGTTAACACACTGAAATTGAATGGGTATCTCAATAACGACGTCAATCGTCTATAGTCTATTACTCTCAGAAAGATGGGTTTAGGCTAAACATGTGTATATTTAAAATAAAAATGAATATAAACTATTGACTTCATAGGAGCATATGTGAAAAGTCACAATCTATAGAAAAGGTATTAAGAATAATGTTAGAATAAGTATTTTATCAATATCATAAAGCGCAGTGATAGAAGGTCCTGGAGGAAACTGTAACAAGAATAATAGTTATGTGATGCTTACGTTCAACTGGAACCCTGCATTTAAATTGTTTTGCTATTCCGTGTAAAAAGAATGAAGCGATATCGTAGGTGTACTGTCGATTTCCTTCCGCCTAGCTTAAAACGTCACCCACAGTAGTCTAGCTGCTACAATAATATCGGTTTTGGTTTGGTGGGAGTTGGGAGGAATAGAATTAGCACTGGTCATCGATCAGTCTATTGTCTCCACGTTATTGACAGCTTTTATCACAGCTTTTATCCATTCACACATTTACAGTGTAAATAGAACAGATATAATATGTACTTTATATACTTTTTTGGGGTACTTTTAGATATATGTATTCCGTAATAAATCATCGTTTGATGGGCGCTATTATTATTATTATTATTATTATAATAATAATAATTATTATTATTATTATTATTATTATTATTATTATTATTATTATTATTATTATTATTATTATTATTATTGAGGGTGGTGGTAGCGCAATGGTAGAGCGTTTCACTTCGGAGCAAAATGTTTTACGGATTCAATCCCATCCCGCGAAAGTTACTTTTCTGACGCGATATTGATAGGATGCGCTGTCTGTACCATGGCAATGCGTTTACTTATCCTAGCTCTGTCAGTATCAGCCGGTTCTGGCAGGTTTAGTGCAACATACAGCCATACGGATGTTGCAGGTTTCCTCCATCGCTAAACTGATAAGCCGTGATATAAGTGTGAACTACTCTTGAAAGCGGTTCTAATCCCCAATTAAAAACAATTATTATTAAACTGAGTTTGATTACTATATGCTATCTGTAGATATGGTATTTACAGTATACGGTACACAGGCATATATGTACATAGAAAGGTTGCACACATTCCAAATGTAGCTATTCGTGTATTTTATGTACGGAGTTGGATTCCCTCCACGGATATAACCACAGCTAGCCCAGTACATGGCAATCCTCATAGGCTATTTCGCCATTCATTCTTAAACAAAAATAGTTTAGACATACTTCGGTCCAGTGCGTGCATTGCTGAATCGATGGAAAGTAAAAGAAAACGTGATTTAGACTTTTAGCATCATTTCTAGATATGTAAGCCTATAATAGCATACTACGATAGTAATTATAGGACTGCCCACACAGACTTATAGTGGGGGTGGAATGAATAGTAGTATGTTGTGATATATTGTGATATGTTGTAGTATGCAACAAGGAAGCCATAGTTGATAATCTAATCTACGAAGGTTGCATGCATTGCATGTTCTAAAATAAATCTATTATCTGATAACTACAATATCTTAACAAACAAACCGTTCCTACACCAGAGAATGCATTCTACGCATCTGATAATCCTATCTTTCCAATTAGAAAGTTTCACCACGCACATGGCGATAGACTGACACATCTAATCAATGTAAGTACGTTAGCAAACAAGGAACATAATATGCGTGTTAATTAGCAAACACGAAGGCATCTTAATAACGGAATTATTGTGACAGCCATAACTGAGTGGGTAGCATACACTTGTAAGTGTGTGTATTTCAGAATTATTTGTGTTCGATCCTCGTCAAATGATGTGCAAGGTGATAAACAGTTGAAAACTATAGGTTAACGTATACCATTGCATGTCTAGAAAATCTCCATACTTAAGAGTTTAGACAATACAGTGGCACGCATGTTCTGTCAACAATCGTAAGCTTTCCTTTTATTCCTTGTTCGATTTTTTCTTCCGGTTCCTTGTAACTATAATGTTTTGTAAATAACGATATTTTACGTACTGAAGTGGATAACTAACAACATAATATCTGGAATAACTGGCGCAATATTTACGCGTATCGAAATCAAAATATTAAAATATTTAAGAGTGAATCCCATGGTTTATTTTCCTTATCACGTACTCTGTAAACAAGACTATTTTTAGCGTCAGATAATGGAAAACTGACGGCTTAACCTGGTGCCAACCTGTGGAGAATGGCCCCCATTATTTGCATACACGGATAAAAAAAAATGAAAGTCATCAGTCAAGTCAGGAATTAGTAAAGTGCGGTGAACGAACTATATGGACTCCATGCAGTTGAAATGAACCATAAAGTGATCAGAATAATCGATGCAATTTCTTTTATCATTTCTATAGAAAGTGTAGTGACAGAAAATTAACTGCAATTGATGTTTATTTCGAACAAATACCATTTAATTGTCCATAATACCAAAATACCAGCTCAGTGACGTTGAAAAATAAGTCGAATACTTGTATACTATTTAAGCGGTTATCTTTTAATAGTCTACATATATAGTTATGTATCAAAACGTCATTGGTAGCCAACACTTGAAATATTGCCTTAACTCATTGCCTGTTGTAGTTCATTACAACTAGATGTTGCTACAGGCAAAGAAACGTCCGACTAGTTAGTTTTCTAAATGCGCAGTTATATCGCAATGTGGTTCATCACTCAGCTATCAGCATTTCAGTTACCCGCTGTTTCAAAATATATTCGGTTTCATCTTGTGTTTCAAGACTATCCTCCAGATATGGCAACCCTTGATGCGGTATTGTGTTTGTTTCTGTCCTAGCAATAATCGTGGAATGAGATTTGATTTCTAACATGAATATGTTTCTAATGTTTACCATGTTGTGGAAGTCGAGATGAAACGTATTGAGATAAGTCTCATCATGCTGGCAAATCAGGAACCCACATTTCATTGGAATAATTAAATTGGCTCCGGAACTAGCGCAGTGAGGGCACTGCCATTTGTAAAGTCGCATATACGTAGTACATATTAGAGTCATCAATGTTGCTAATACGCTCCTTGGGGTTTCAGCAATTCTATCAGCCGCGAGGACAATTCAGTATTCACGGACTGATTGAGATTAATAGCTGACAGTTAACACTTTAACTCTTTGCTTGTCAGAGCATCGGTGGACAGGGACGTACAGACAAATAGAGAGATGTATGAGGAGGATAATAGAGAGATAGTGGGACAGATAGAGATACATACAGACAAATGGTTTTATTGGGTGTTGTTTTGAAGTTAATGAGGCTCTAACAGTGAATTTGCGAATCTGTTGAGGTTTTAAGTCAATATTTGAATCTGTTAGTTTTAAAAGTGAATTTGTGATTCTGAAACAGGACGTGTGTACACGTGTTGAGATATAACAGGGAATGCTTTAATGTATCGAGGTAGTAACAGTGAACCCGCCAGCCAATGATGTTGCGACTGTTTACAGCAATTGACGTTGTAGCAGAGAATTGCCATCAAACCAACGAGCTTGTACCCGTGAATGCATGACACTATTGGAGTTTTAGGATTGAATGTTTTAATTATGAAGCCGAATTGCACATCCTCCATAAAACACAGGATGCTCCACTAAAGTAGTAGGTAAATTAGTTTAAGATAACTATGTATAGATCTACACTAACATTAAGGTAGGAACATTACTTTGAACTTCTACAGTTTCAGTGTGAACAGTTAATTAGTTTCTATAGTTACACATAAACATGCAGCATACTTTGGCGCTTTTCTCAAAATCGTGATTAGGTAATATGTATTGCATTACTCGGTTACTAATATTACGCAGACCACCCGATCATCACAACCCATTCGTGTGAAAATGTAACTCTTTCATGGAACTGCGGTCATACTGAACCGTTTTATTGTAGTCTCCGCTAACCATCTTGGAGGCGCCGTTTGACCTTCAATGATGCGACTCAACTACTTGACCCAGTTCCTGCTGATGCTTCTGTCGACGACGTCCGGACAGATCACTGGAGGTACGTACGACACTCTCCCTCCCCCTCCGTCTCTTACAGCATCAGTCTACCTCACCGTGGACGTGGAGTCCAGATGTAGTGACCGTATGTCTGTACACCAGCTATTCCAGAGTACACTTCCAGACACGGTACATGCAGGGTTTGTATACTGTGCCCCAGGTTCTGTGTGCCACACATCCAGGCTTTTTTGTTGTACCACATGCTTCTAATAACTCGCCCAGGACAGATCAGACATGTATATTCAAATACTAATAGCGGTACACACCTACACTGTACGTGCAGGGCATACATGCAGACTTATCCTGTGATATCGTACACATTGCTAATGAACAGTAATTGGTGATTAACACTACTCGTAATTTCAACAGAGGCAAGAGATGAAATTGTATGTCTTCACGATGGCCGGGCAGGGCACACACCGTCAAACGATCAAAGTATGTGAATTATCACATCGCACTGAAATAGACATTGATTGCATCTAGCAAAAGGATTCATTCAGTATACAGTAGTCTGATATGAGCATCCCCAGAACGCTGTATGCAACGGATGGATGCATATACATGAGTGGCAAGTGCACGGTGCCATGTTGCAGATGGTCACAAGTGTATACCGTGTCTGGTGTCATATTTGAAGCATGCTTAGATATAAGATAGGATTAGGTTTGATTTCATGATATAGGCACACAAGGGAGCCGACTGCAGCCTAATGCAGACACACAGCGACTCAGGTGCATGGGTCCAGGATGCAGGCATATTGAGGACCAGAGAGTATCTGGTGACATGATGAATGCACATACAGTAGCAGACAGTGTAAGGTGATATGGGCCGGGCATTCCCTGTGTACTAGTTCTAAACATGGACACTGGCCCTTTGAACTCCTACACATTTGATATCATCAATTTTCTTTGTGATGAATGGAAGACATCATCTTGGGAAATCACTGGACATTGTTCGTTACATGGCCTTGGTCGGTCTAATTATGTTACTTGTTCTAAGGTATAGTCTTGCCGATGTGTGATTATAGCTTTATTATTGAAATGCATGTTATATTATCCTGACTTGAATTAGGATCCAGGTAGTGTATGACGCTGGTCTGCAGGAGGAGCACGTTGGACACGAGATCTGCTGTAGATGCGCTACCTGTCTCACAGTCACTTGCCCTTTAAGTGCTGCTCCCTGGGCCTCAGCTGACTGCCCCTCACACTCCAGACTCCATTAGTTGATGATCGTCCTCCAAGGGGCTGGGTGTGTATCCAATATCTGTGATTGGTCTCTGAGTGCTCATTGCAGCGCATTGGGGATGAGACTTAAGAATGCCCATCATAATAGTTCATTGGCTATTTATTTAGATCCTCTAGCAAAGCTACACCTCGACAATCCATAGCCCGTTTATTTGGTAAGTTAAGCATAGATGCATTCACGGCGAAGCAGTGGTAATTTATAGCCTAATTATTAGTTTGTTTTTGAAGCATACACGCTGACAACTACAGTTCATTGCCTCGTTGGGCAGTTATTGAAGCAATACGACATTTAACTACTGGGAGATGTTTCTAGTGAATGGTCTTATTAGACATCGAAGGATATATGCATTCAGCTATGGTGATACACTAATAACTAACAGCCTCATTATTCAGTTATTTACGAACAGCTGTGTTACAACAGTAAGGAAAGATACAGGAAACCAAGAGAATACTTTCCATCTGGGTTGTCGCTTATTTCTTCTGTATGGGAGACCCGGTGGAAATCTACTGTTGACTCACGTCAGTGCACTGGAACACTTCCAGTTAGATTTACTTTCCTGTCGCATCATTAAAATGGAACTATTGCGAGAGTTATGGACTGAATGTAACGAACATATCAGCCAGTGATGCGAGGTGAAGGATATGCAAAGCAGTGGTAATACATCTACATGCAATGCAACTGCTCATGTATGTAATGTGTGTAATGTGGGTAAAGTGACGGATATGCATATAGATCGACATGTGGTACTAATATGCAGTGCAGTCTCACTGGTGTTCTTTTGGCTTGTTTAACAGAGACGTTATAACTAGACGCTACGATGTCATCCACGTTGGTTCTAGCACGTCCTGAAGGTTATTAATCCCAACTAGCCACAAGGGTTTTGTTAGGTTTTTGGATGGTGATCTAGCCCCGAGGTTAGAAAACGTTTTTCAATAAGATTTCATGTTCAACTCATGTTTTGCGTTGACATTTGAGCGCAAAACATGAGTTGAGGATTAAATCATACAGAAAAAGAGTTCGTAACCTCGGGGCCTTGCGATGCTATCTTGTATGTTTGGGATGGGCATATTGGAATAACTGTCTTAGGAATAATGTGGCACCAAGCACAGCTATATTAAGTACTTCTAGATAATTAGTTCACGTACTTGTTTAGCTGCGGCTCAGATATTTTAGGACTGAATCTCTCAAAATATTAAGACACATATCTGTAATTAGAATCATATGTGCATTCAAGGTACACATCCGGATTCACCGGAAGTGACGATAATAAATATGTAATTTCTATTCACATCAATAATGATATCCGGGAAATCAATCGTTTATGAGCGGTGAGAGTGTTCGTCTTCAGTGAGTGCATTACGTTACCAGCTAAAATAGTCACCAGGGTATACACTGAACTGTATGAGAACTGATGATGACGCTCGCTCAGACATAGTTGCACCCCAGAGTGGGTCAGTCAGCACAACCTACTACGTCACCTGGGCAACACGTAAACGGTTTTTATTGGAGTCTGAAGACGCACCCTAGTGACTGACATGTCAATCTCCCAAGCGGTGTCAGTCAGTGGCCAAACTCTGCGGGATGTCATGTCGTCAGGGATCCAGACGTTGCCTTAGACGGGCACATAAATACAATCAAGCAACGCAAATATCGTGGTACGTTCTTGCTATTATTAAATGAAATATTCTATTAGCGTCACTTGAGCTCTGGTTTGAATATAGGTCTAGCTTTACGGAGGATCTCTCAAGCTGCGATTCGTATACATTGTACTTTACATTTGAACACTAAAACGGTATACTTCGTATAGTGGTCTCTCAGCCTAGTGTGCCGTGGAAAACAATTTACTATTTATCTCTTATTTACTGGTTCCTACAGGACCTGTGCTACTATTCATCACTGACTCCTAAATTCCTACCGGGATAACGTTACTGTTCATCGCTCACTCTCCGGTACCATCAGTGCTGAACCTAATATTGATCACCCCAAGGTCAGGCGAGCTACTACAGGCCACATAGTAATATACTTAAATATATTTCCCAAGCCTATTATTAGAAAATCAACTTAGCGTTTACATAAATGCGTTCCCCTTGTTGGAGAACATTTTTAGAAATCACTTAGAATGGAAAAAGATGTTTTCGTTGACACATTTATCAGCCCTGACACTCGCTAATGTTCCGACAAGGGAGTCGTTATATGTTTAGTTCTCACTGGATGGGGAAACACCACTACTGATTATTAAGCCACAACATAGATACATTCACCTGCTTTGAACTCTTCTGATTTTTTAAGACAAAAACATTAACTCGTCAGTACTGTGGATACATCATATCCCATTATACCGACGGTATAACGGGCTGGGTCGAGATGACATGCATCATTAAGAAATGTTTGATGATCGATGGACACATCTTAATAAAGTTCCGGAAAATATTAAATGCTAGGTTAGCGTCCTTCAGCGATGCCATAATGAAGAAGATGATTACTTACTGATGTCTATATCACTTCATCATTATCTCTGACAGCAATGAATAGCTTTGCTGCGTTATAGGAGGTCGTTATTTGTTCATACCTACAGTGGACATTGATTGCCATATCAGCTGTTCAGAGGTTGTGCTGGGAAACAGACTACTACGACACCCTCCTCAGTGACAGCATTCTGAAGTTGTGTCTGACAACACATCGTCACGTGTTCCATGGTGTGTGTACCACAGACACAGACATTACGAGCAGACAAATACAAAATACAAAAATACCGAGAGTACGACAGACATGTTTCAGTCATTCAAGTTGTAGTATATTAAATAATAAACACGAAATTCAAGGTTGAAAACACGTGCTTATACAAAAACCTGAAAATTGAACATGCCGGAAAATAATATTTATGAATGGCGCATGGAATAAGGAGAGAAGCACGTGGTAAAGGTAAGGTGGTGTTCATCAGTGATTGCTGAACACCACACCAGTAAAGACATTGCGTACTATTCTAAAGTGAAACTCAATACACAACAGTAACGTTCGCTTATATAGTGCTCCCTGTCAGATATACTTCCATCGGTATTCACACAGTAGATACAATGCAATATGGATTTAACTCTGTGGAAATCTTCTTTAGAAATATAAACACGATTTAGCAATATATTGGCAATGACTGCTGTATAGGAATAGCATTGACGTTATTTGTGGTGGTAGTTTATGACACAGATTGTGTGGACATTAATACATGTCTATATAAATGTCTGCTATCTTGCAATAGTTTGGTTCTTTGTGGCACAGGGTATTTGTTAAGTGCAGAGCTAATAGCAGAATTGTGTCACTCAAACATGTATACATGTACCAACTCAACTGCCTGTACTTTGGTACGACTTGTGTAGTTCGGTATTAACCTTATAGACTACAACACATCGTCACGTGTTCCATGGTGTGTGTACCACAGACACAGACATCACGAGCAGACAAATACAAAATACAAGACTACCGAGAGTACGACAGACATGTTTCAGTCATTCAAGTTGTAGTACACACATTCAAACACACACACACACACACACACACACACACACACACACACACAAAACTCTCTCACCCTCTCTCTCTGTCTCTCTCTCTCCTCGCATCTCTTCCCCTTTCTCTGTTTCATTTTCTATTTCGATTCATTTAATATTAGTCTAAGGAAGTTGACAGCTACATAACTTGTTAATATATCAGCAATAAATCCTCACAGGCTGACTGTGGCACATCACCTTTGCTGTCGTCTGTACTGGCAGTCGGGAAATCTAGGCGTCCAGATCTGGATTCAGGGTTAATTGAGTTGTGGACGGGCACGGCTTGGTTCCCTCAGAAACAGCCCCTGTACGCCGACTACAGAGGAGTCCAGACGTCCAGCCGCGATCCTTCTGTAATAATTTGGGTTACATCAAACCAGAGCTAATTTTCCAGATGATTTCCAACTCATTTTCTTTCCTTGCAGCAATGCGTAGTAATTTGGTATGCAGATTGCTGCTCATGCGGAGGCCGGTGTATAACGTTGTTACAACTCCGACACACAGCTACTAATTGCATCACTGTAACAGCAGTCAACACACTGCACGCCTCACATAGCTCGTGCACACATTCCAAATGCCAAGGTCCCGAGGTCGAAATTTACCATCATAAATAGCAATGATCAGTTTCTCAAAAACGCACTCCCCCGTATTTCTAGGTGCTTGAGTACTGCCTGCACTAGATATCCAGTGTGAGCTTGTAATACAAGCAAGACACTCTCACACACACACTATCTAAAACACAGCTTGAATCATGATTACCTATAAGGATGTTTTGTTTCAGTATCTGACATTCATATTCAACATAAACATTTGTATAACTGGCTCCATAGAAGCTAGCCATTGAACACAGTATGTACACACTTATCTCAGTGTGTACACAATCATCTCAGTACGTCGCCAATTTACCTACATGTATGTAATGCATTCCTACTTACTAGCGTAGACAGCGAGACTGCACTAGTTGACATGCATGGAGACCTTTCTGACATTGCAATATGCTGTTCTCAGAAATACGTCCCAGCCAATTGCAATCCTAGTCAGGCTAGTGTTATCACCTTCGTCTAAGAAGCATCTGTACCGTGAAGACGTTCTCGGGGATACTGTGCTAATGAGCTATGTCTTGAGAAATAGTATTACTACAAAGGTTATTCATGGTCTACACATATAGTTGTTAATCATGTACCCAGCACACAGTTTTCACACAATACCTACGTGTTTCTACTTGATGCAGCCATCATTATTACACTTTAATATAGTGTTCTTCACCACAGAATGTAACTACACAGTTATCTCTGTTGATGTAGCCATCATCAGTACATTCTAATATTATTACCATAGGATGTTACTATACAGTTATCTCTGTTGATGTAGCCATCATCAGTACATTCTAATATTATTACCATAGGATGTTACTATACAGTTATCTCTGTTGATGTAGCCATCATCAGTACATTCTAATATTATTACCATAGGATGTTACTATACAGTTATCTCTGTTGATGTAGCCATCATCAGTACATTCTAATATTATTACCATAGGATGTTACTATACAGTTATCT
>JAUTBZ010160644.1:0-10998 GCA_032361785.1 Lepetodrilus galriftensis | reverse complement strand
GCATGCAATTTTGTGTGAATACATATACAAAATCTTAATTTTCTTTCATCAAACTCATGCCATTCTATCTGGCAATTGAAGGGAATCATTTTGTAATTTCAGGCTTTTTAGAATTGAAATTCAATGTAAAAATCAGGTATTATTACACATTATCTGATTATACAGATTAACTGTAACATATATAACCAAAAATACGTTATGATTCCTGTTTGATATATGTGGGCGTGTAGGTGTGAGCAGTATGATATTTATTGAGATCCCTGTTTGTTGTCGGGTAAGATATCAATGCTGTTCAGTAGATGTCATTTACGTTACTGTTGGTTGTCTGGCAATATTACGTCACGTTTCATGTATGCTGTTCTATAGTCAATACGATCTATTTGAGTGTCCTGTTAGTTGACGATTAAAATGTCGATCAATTTCATGCATTATTTCCCAGTAATAAAACAGTCAGGTTCTTGTATAAATTACCTAGCATCGGTTCCATGTGTATACTATGTGATGCCAGATACTCAGATACTCAGATATCAGATTCAATCTCAGCCAACCAGACCAAGCAATGCACGTCACAAGTGAATGTCCGTTTACAGTCCGAAGCTTTCAGGGCAGCTGCGCAATCATGTATCAGCGGTACAGTTTCCTGTATTTGTCATTTCACTTTCTGTTGTTTCATTAGCAAGATGTCAATATAGGTTTCCTGATATATGAACGGTTAATCATTGTCACAGATGTTTCATAGATTTTCCCCCCATATTATTTTATGATTTCTGAAATTTTTTGAAAGATTGCTACTTAAAAAATGTCAGAAATCATTAAAAATCGAAATATTGCTATGAAACGTCTTTGACAAGGACAAATGAACAGTAAGATATACATCAGTTTCGTGCTCCTTGCTTTGTATAATCTATTATTGTCATCTAAATGTACATGTATGTTTCTCTTGGTTGCCCTAGTACGTTGTTAATGATAAACCTTGTAATTGTCCAGTATAATACAAGATCCTTTTCCGTTAAGATTTTAAGGAAGATGTTTACAGTACCTGTTTTTTCCAAAGTTCTACGAATCTAAGAATAACATTTGTTCTGTGAATTCGAAAATATGTCCTGGATAATAGTCACACCCACACGCCCACATACGGTATATCTTCGGATACCATGCATTAGATAGTCGCCTTATTTCTTAATAATTTATTCAATTTTCGTTTCTACTGAACCATTCAACACTGCGAACAAGGGAATAACATCCACTTAGACTAATAACAAGATTTCATGTTTTTAGTTCACTGCAATTAGTGTCAAATGTTATCACCGAGAAACACTTTATAAACCTCACTACAAAATGCGGTGCCCTAGGCATAGTTCTCACATTCATGGTTGCAGTTGTTAGACACTGAAATTACGGTTCCTGTCTCAAATATGCATGACAAGAATGGATCATTTCAACATGTGGAACTGCATATAGCATCACGAGCAATTATAGTCCAGGCATGTGTCGGATACGCTCCTATAGACATTTCAAGATCAGTAGCTCTGTCGTTACTGATAAATGAGAGAAATTGTGCTAATCTTAATGTCTGTAATTAAATACACAACATTGGAAACATTCTCATTTAAATTATAATGAAGATTTATACAGCAATAATATATATTATTAATCTTTATTTATTAGTGATTAAAAACAGATACCGGCCTCGAAGCAAACTCGTCAATGAAATATTACAATGGATATGTAATGTACGAATCATTATCATACAATGTATTTTCTCCATGTCACTTCATGTCATATCGTCATGTACGGGTAAAAGATTCCCGCTGTGACATAATACAATAGTTCACTCAACCTCTTCATGCGATTACATAACAATAAAACTATGTTGTGTTCTGCTGTGTTCACTCAGGAGACATAGAAAGGCTGTTCTGCAAAGAGGCATATAAAGGCTGTTCTCCAAGGAGACAGAAAGGTTGTTCTGCAAGGAGACATAGAAAGGCTGTTCTACAAGGAGCCATAGAAAGGCTGTTCTGTAAGGAGACACAGAAAGGCTGTTCTGCAAAGAGACATAGAAAGGCTGTTCTGTAAGGCGACATAGAAAGACTGTTCTACAAAGAGACATAGAAAGGCTGTTCTGTAAGGCGACATAGAAAGACTGTTCTACAAGGAGACATAGAAAGGCTGTTCTGTAAGGAGACACAGAAAGGCTATTCTGCAAAGAGACATAGAAAGGCTGTTCCGCAAGAAAATATAGAAACGCTGTTCTACAAGGAGACATAGAAAGGATGTTCTGTAAGGAGACATAGAAAGGCTGTTCTGTAAAGAGACATAGACAGACTGGTCTGTAAGGAGACGTAGAACGGCTGTTCTGTAAGGAGACATAACACGGCTGGTCTGTAAAGAGACATAGAAAGGCTGTTTTGTAAGGAGACATAGAAAGGCTGTGCAGACTGTGAATGACAGTATCCAGACATGTGAAGGACTAACCATTATATAGTCATGCGATTACAGCCATGTGATCAATGCCAGTGTCGCCTGTACTGCATTACTGAAATGGTGTCTCTCAGTGCTGTAGTAGTATGTTCACTTTAAGGTTTCCTCGTGGTAATCCAATCGCGTTTCCACCTGCTACAACGTAGACACCATACGTTGACAACAGCCAATCAAACACTCCTCGTATCATACTATTCCAACAATTTGTTCATGCAATCAAGCATAGGATTCTGTTTTATTGCTGATTAAAGACATAACGTTTTAGCTGTTATCGAAAGTAACCGAGGGTTAGAAGCTAGATACCTGATGGTGTGAGGCGGTGACGAATTAATACTGCCTGCCAACGGGAGTGTCGGTTTGTGTTAATACCTTAATGGAAACGACAGTTATAAATTGTGACCAAAAAAAAATAAGAAGGAGAAAAGATAATATCGCGGCAAATAAGATGGAAGAACTCAGTTATTGTAATTGATAGCTAAAGAAAAGTAATGAATTACCGATCACATTATTAATCCTCATCAATCTCGATAGTTGAAGTTAGCAGTCATTGAAAACAAGCAGTTGTGTTGTTCATCGACACGCTAATTGGTAATACCCCGAATAGTAATTAAAATCCAACAATTGAGGATAGTAATTGTTGAATTTCCCAAAAAAACGTGAACGTAAGGTTATGCAAAGACACTAGCTGATATAGTAAAGCCAAACATCGGATCAAATACACTTTATTTTAAATCTACATAATTGAATGAAGAGATGTTTAAAGCATTCATGCCTATGCTTTCTACAAATTGTGTCCTAACGTTTAGGTTACACAAAACATAGCATAAATAACTCCAAGGTAACACGATTATATTAGATTTCAAAGTCTAACGACACTCTTTGTCTCAAAATGCCCCCTTGTTTTTGCATCATTCGGCAGTTAATCAATCTCCAGCATGTTAATAAATCTCCCCAATGACCTGAAACTACCGGCGTCTCACTAGGAAGCTTCGTTACGATCAAGCGCCGCTGGAATCTTCTTTCCCTTTTATTTCATTCACCATACATCATGGTCTAACTCGCTTGACTCTCGTCTCATCCATGTGTACCACACACTTGCTATGTTTTTCATTCGCATTCGTATGGGAAAACAATGCCTATCTCATTGTTTGTGAATTAATCACCCTCTTGTGGCCCTCTCGGAATAGCATTGTTCACGGACGGGTATATTTGTTGAATAGAAGTTGGCATTACACAATAGTAGAACGCGAATTGTTCAATTAATATGTTAATTATTAATATGTTATACATTAATGTACTGTATAAGTTATTTTAAAACATAGCACTAGTAATAGTAGTAATCATCATCATCATCATGATCAGCAGCAGCAGCATCAGCATCAGCAGCATCAGCAGCATCATCACCACCACCACCACCACTACCATCGCCACCAGCATCATCAACATCATCATCACCACCACCACCATTATCATCATCAGCAGCATAATCATTATCATCATCATTATACCAATCGTACTCAAAGGTATAACCATGTATGCATTTCTATCCAGAACACATTCCAAGAAATAGTTACTGTATGGTCAATAGGAACATCTTCGCAACACTAATATTGCTTAATATAACGTAAGAATATCAGTTTTCGCGGCTTTTAGGTGGCGCGACGAATAAGAAGAAGAACCGTACAAGAACATATTATTTCCTTATGGACAGAGAGGTCACGTAGCGTCTCTAAAAGCATATGCCTGTGTCTACTAATGCAGGATAGACTTAAGCTTGGTAATAGGTTTGCTATAGACGACTTGCTTGATGTTCACCCAAGAGAGGGTAACTTAAAACAAACCTATTTGTGGCGTCGTGTAATTATCACTAGCAAAGGTTAATAGGTGTTAGCATGGTATATGGCATACTACACGCTATTGGTTTCGTGTCACGTACCTAAACATGTTCTTGGTAAAAGAATTATATGCCAAATGGTGCTAGAGATCGACTGGACGTAATGGACTCCAAATGTATAGATCTGTTCGTGTTATCCCTCTTTTTACAACTTGATTTAATCCATGACCAAATGTATGCCTCACCAGTTTAACTACAATGAAGGAAACAATGGAAATTGTACATATGCACAATATGAACGTTCCTGTTTCTGATTTCTACAGATAGAAATTTCTACATCAACTACGGCGATATGCTTTAGTTATGATTCTCTGGAAATATGGCAATATACTTTTGTTATGGTTCCCTGGATTAATGAAAACATACTTTAATTATGGTTCTCTGAAACAATGGCAATATGTTTTAGTTATGATTTTCTGAAACAATGGCAATATACTTTAGTTATTGTTCTCGGAATCGTCGAAATATACATTAGTTATGGCTTTCTGAGAAGAATGGCAATATACGTTGGCTATAGTTCTCTGTAACCACGATATTAAAATTTTCCAAATTATGATTTCCATGAGAAAATCAGCTACCGATCGTACATGCATTGCTTTCCATATTTTCCCTGAGATACAATATTATTGCCCTCTGTACTGAGAAAAAAAGGTTAACAGCAGCCACGAGTATGTCGCCGGCCCTGTCTCTTGACACATTTATGGCGAATAATATTCCTCATGAATAGTAGGATTGCATTGGTAAAGTGAGTTAGCTAATAACGTCCGCGCGAAGATGACGTACTTGCAAGTCCTCGCCATCTCGATAACGAAACACTGGTAACACACTTGTCTGGCAACACGGTATACTATCGCACTGATAATGTTAAATTCAGATATTTTCCAATACATTGGCGTAAAACCATACTTACGTATAGACGGATTCACAGGTTACACAACCATGCATTTTGTATGGCAAATGGACGAGCAAGCAACAAACATATCTAGCTAGTTTAATAGTTTTACTAAACGTGATAATTGT
Organism: Lepetodrilus galriftensis; assembly: GCA_032361785.1. Lineage (NCBI taxonomy): Eukaryota > Metazoa > Mollusca > Gastropoda > Lepetellida > Lepetodrilidae > Lepetodrilus > Lepetodrilus galriftensis. Next base: position 5,603 of record JAUTBZ010160644.1, on the reverse strand, counting down.
GTTGCTAGGACATTGGTATATTAACAGCTCTCCATCCGCATAAACGATTTCAGCAGGCGTTGATTGGACGTGAAGTGTGAATTGGTTGTAGAGAAGTGAAACATAGGAATGTTCTAAATCTTATAGGAATGACGTATTCCTGTAATAGTCTACGTCTTACTTGGTAGGAATGCATTATTTCTGTAATTGTTGTACATTCACCTGCTGATCATGAACATTATGTTCTTAAGTAAATGAACACGACCACAATTCATTAACACTGTTAAACGTTTCATGCCCATACGAACTATATACATGCATGTGGACTTTGCTTTGTCCCCAAGACCCTTTTCCCCTCTTCGAAGCTACAGTTATGATTACAATTTCCTGTTGGTACAGCTGGTACAGCTACCCAATGGATTTCATCAATGAAAATAAAAGAACAAAATGAAAGGAACATCAAATAATGTACTCAGTACTATCAGCTATTTGTGCAAATTAATGGAGAAGATTTGATTTATATCTATGATGTCCGCATTAAATCTGCTACCATTCGGCGCTACGGATTTAGCGGGTTCCCTCATTCCCTAAACTGACAAGCCATGATATGTGAAATAATTTTGAATGCGGCTCTAAACCCCAATTTAAAAAGAAAAAACTATTATGAGTGTTACTTCATGTTTTTGGCTATCATGGTAGATTCATAGTCATGACATCAGGGTCCATATTCTCAAAACTTCTTAGCTAAGAATTTCTTAGTGAGAAAAGATCTCTTCAAAAATAAACATGAGCAACCCAGTTAGGCAAATTCTTAGTACTTACGAACTTCTTAGGACTATTCTTAGGAGAATACGGGCCCAGAACCTTACGAAGTAATCAGTGGCGTAGCTCCTACCAGGAAAGAAGATCCGTGGGTACAGATACTGTTGCCGTTTACTATAGTATTTGATTCCCACGGTCCCCATTAGTAACACGTGAGTCTGCTCAGCATTTCATCCATGGTTACGTCCATGCTGAAGTATTATTCAACATAGAGATTAAGCAATTTTTAACACTTTTCAAACACTTTAGCATTATTACATTCAGTATCACCATAGGACGCATCATTTAAACCATTGAAGTCCATAAAGTATCCATAACGTAACAATTATATTCGGTATGCACACATTATTGCTTTAAATAATTAATTAACGATGTACATTTACAGTATTGTGGCCGCATTTACATGCCACATTTGATTGAGAACCGTGTCGTGTTTCAGTTTATCATCATAGTGTCAGCGGTTGACGTGCGTAAAGTGATCACATCTAACGTATTTGAAACACGACGTTAACATCCCTTACTGCATGGAAGAGTTAACGATTTTAAAGGATTTTGAAATTAACCGGAAATCATAGATAATTCTTCACTCAATTGTGTACAACCGCTGCTATTTTTGATCGTAAAGATCTAATGACTATATCATGCGCCTCGGTAGTAAAACTATCATTCAATCTTTGTTGTGGAATCCTCTTAAATGTATCTGTAAAATATAGCAAAGAAGTAAGACTGGTCCATTTCCGAAGTGGCGAATACCGGTAAATAAAAGGGGCTTGTACTGTTATCGCGTACACGAATTCGTGAAAACTTAGATTGCTCTATAGTTATAAATACGTACGGATATCAACGTACATTGCCCTTCATGCTGATGCAATTACAAAATTCTAAAAATGTACTTAATATCGTATCACATTATTGGTTACGAAGATAACGACTTCTGGATCAGCTTCATGTTGCATTATGGTGTGATATATACCAGACCTTCTAAAAACGCATATGCTTGGTTCTACGACTAAGTCTAGGTTGTATGTAGTATGATACTGAAATCTCGAACATTAGCACCACATAATGGTCGTACACAATGCATTATCTACGTGGAAACTACAGTAACGTTTCATACGCACTTCTCTGTACGATACGACAGAAACTTAGAAGATGATTAATTAGTATGACACACTTGTTGAACGTTTTCTTGTACGATACAATCGCGACATTATCTTTCCAATGGACATACAGTTTAAACAGTTTTATAATATACAAACATGCAATGAAAGGAAAATGATCTATTTGGCGTATTCACATGTAAGAAGATACAGTATTTGCCTTCTAATTATCGATCAATAGAAACACTACAAGTCGAAAGTAGGTACTGTATACAACGACTGGTGATTATATGGCGTTTGTGTTGAATGGTCAACACCGTTTGGAAAGCGAAAGCAAAATTGTGTAACCGCTTACTTACATGTGTTACTTTCTGCAGAAACATATCATGATAGTACTATCCTTTAGTAAAATACAAGATATTGGTAGTTTATTTCAATTACTAAGACTCTATTAACTTTAACTGCAGAATTTCTGTAAATGTTATATGTTGTTGCAAACATACAATCATCAAAAGTATGAAAAACATGTTCAATACGTATTAAAGCATCCTGATTTGTACCAGAAAACAAAAGTTCATTTAAACAAACATCTTCAAGAAAGTTAACAAGATTTGGCACTACCGTGGAAAAAAGTTTGTACGACAATATACATACACGAAACTTACTTTACAGCTACAAAGCGTTGTCACTCCTTTTAGTGGGACAGAAACTTGTCGAGTTAAATCGCTGCCAGACCACGAAAAAAAGAGTGTATTATCCCGTGTGTTAATAGTGCCGTGTGCGCCTGCCTACCATCCCAGTGACAACCTCGTTCTAACAAGTCGCCCACAACCCTAGTCTACGTAAACCTTCCCATCCACGCCCTGACCCCTGACCTCTCGGAAAGGAAGCGGTTCCACGTAAAGATCAATCAGCTGTTGCCTCGTTCCTGTAAATGCCGTTACTTGTTGGGGCGTGGTCTTAATCCGATGCCGAGTTCAGTCTCGACCAATCAAATTAGTGTATGTATTTCGCGTCATATTTTTTTGTTTAGTGTGGGAGTATGTATTTAAGGATCACTGGTCCGTTTCTCCTCCCCCAACCTCTTACCCCCCTTACCTTTCCAATCACCCCTCCCCCCGACCAATGCATGCACTCATTGTGTAGATTACTACTCGTACTGTCTGGTGAGTTCCTCTGTGACTGTGAGAGTGTGTGTACCATTGATTAGCTAAATCGTGCTTTTGCGGACGTCAGAGAACAAGCTATGCTGGCCATCAGAACTGGTGTTTCGTCATGTCCATTGGTTCCACGCGTGCTTCCCTGTTCATGACTGGAGACTGTACTCATAGTGACTATGCAGAACACACCTTGACGTCACGACTCATAATATTATGAATACCGTTACAGAGGAAAGAAAAGCAAAGAGCCGTACTTTATAATTAGAAGCATTTCATTCGTGATAATTTTATGACAACTGGTGGGAATTAGCATTGTACGTCTTTGAGTATCATCAGTGTAGTCGAATTTCTCAATCGTACAGAAAACTGCAATACACATTCTTAAATGGCATACGCATTTAGATGTAAGTAGTCTATAAATGGCGAAGATTTTGTTTTAAATGCTTTTTCTTGGACATTATCGTAACGTGCTAACTACACATACTTAGAGGATTACTGAAATAGTTCAACGTAACTGATGTATGCGTTATGGGGGTCAAATACTAGGCGCATCCACCGTGATGTCTAAGGAAAATCGCTTTTTACAACCATGTCAAACAAAACAATATACGTACACGTTTTCGTAGATGTCACAATCGTACATAGCACGTTCTCTGTATACTAGTTGCAATGTTTCTGTGAACTTTTGGGTTCAATTATATTTTGTCAAATAGTTATCACAGATATTTATGGTTGTTTTGGACTAGTTCTTAGCTATCTCTAAAGTACATTCACATAAACTCATGTTTGTATTTCCAAAACACTTTCCACCGTTGTGTGGTTGACAAATCCCCAATGCAACCCCAAGATAGACAACCTGAAAATGGTCCGTATGTGTTTGCTTCATTATATCAGTGCAAGGGGGACATAACTCTAATGTTCGCTCGCATATTCCTCCATAAATCAGTTGATGCATCAAAAACAAGATAAATAGCGGAACGTTCCCTTTTTTCATATACAATATTAATATTTTGATAACTATTGAGTACTGGGGACTTTTGGGTGGATGAATCAAGCGTAATTTGTCTCAGATCGAAATTCGTTTGTCCATTATCAACTGTGATATTATGCCTCTAAGTTCAGTTGATAATTCTCTTCGTTTGTTAATGTCAATCAAAGAAACGATAAAATATATAACTCATGCCAGTCAATCTGTCAAATAGATGCAGTCAGTATTTCATTTCAGGCATTTAAATAATTGAATCTGTGAATTACAACACTGAACATTTCAGGAATTTTACACATTTCCTTATTTTAGACATTGACTGTAATACATATATGCATATACACACAATAATAACGATAATAACGGTAATACAACTGGATTAATGTCTAAGTATTAAAAACATATAGTAAACGTTTATTCTCGACAACATACGAAATGTAGTAGCTCTTAGGAAACACACGGTAGGTAGGGCGAGGGTCCTATATTTTATTCTCGACAACAGACTAATAACTCGTAGGAAACACCATATTTCTGACATGGTAGGTATGGCGAGGGTGCTGTAGGAGCGCGGATGTTATGCTAGACTGTAGTGTGGTGTACTAGCCAGTTGGCACGTCTCTAGCTTGGCGGAGTCTGGTTTGTACGTGGAGATGAATAGTGCCCACGTTGATGGCTAAACTATATGTCTTGGACCACGCGATGGACGAACAGTGAGAAACCAATGGAGACTCTTGGGAGACCCTTGAGAAGCTGAACTCTGACAAACACGCCTTTGAAAGTGTTGAAGATGATGCGTTGAAGCGTCACCCTGTGTAGTAGGCGATGGAAGTGAATACATGTCTTGTTGGTGGTGCTAACTTATGAATTAATATTTTTAAGTAACTCTCTAACGAATATTTTTCCATTTGTGCATTTATCTGAATAACAAATATTATTCTGTATTTCTATGTTTCAATTTCACGTTCCCACTATGCACATGGCAAAGGACATTTTGTGTTTCAGATCTATGTCATGTTTCTAGCGCGGAAACAGTATTATTATTAGTAGTACATGTAGTAGTATCAGTAGAAGTAAAAAGTATTAATAGTAGTAGAAGTAATACCGGCATGTGGTAAGTAGTAGTAATAATAATAGTTGTGACTGAATAATAGCAATACTAATAGTAGTAGTAGTAGTAGTAGTAGTAGTAGTAGTATTAGTAGCAGCAGCAGTAGTAATAGTAGTAGTAGTTGTAGTAGTAGTAGTAGTAGTAGTATCACAACATACACCCACTGTATTATTTTAATAAATGTTACCCAGTTAAAAGACGTAGGCCAAATCTGGTGTTGAGGTTTGGGTATGAGATTTGATTATGAATGCACTTTAAGAATCCATAGGCAATCCCTCGTACTATAGTAGCTGCAGCTAATGTGGATATCATTAGACTGTAAAGTGCATTCCGATTTGCAACCAACGTCAATATACTGAATGGATACTTTTAATTCAGATTTCTATTGCAGTATGGAATAGTTACCATTGAACTGAGCATGCATCTCGACTGTAAACATAGCAATTAAG
>JAUTBZ010160633.1:0-10998 GCA_032361785.1 Lepetodrilus galriftensis | reverse complement strand
TGGGCCCACGTAATAGTTTTAGTAGAGCTCAAATAAGTTGTCACGTGGTATGTAGAACGATAACTTTTGTTTCCTATCGACTGCTGTGGTGCAAGGGAGATAACTCTTGTGGCCACAGAAGAAATTTATTTGAAACTGAATATCTCAGGAACATCTTTCAGAACTGAATGCATTTACTTACTGGGCAAGGTTCTATGTAAAAGTAATAAAGCAGTATATAAAATTGTGGAATACAATTTGCCGTGGCATTGAATGGTAATCACATTGTTTATTTTGTGTTGGTTTTGTTTTATTTTATTTTTTTTAACATAATTTTCATGAACGCAGATGGTAGAAAATAATTGTAATTTTAGCAGTTACACATGTTGAATATATAAAATGATATCGTTTTTAAAAGAAAGCCTGAATAGTGATACAAATAACAAATGTTATGAATTTTTATTAGTCCTTGAGAAATGGCCCGGGCTAGCGAGCTAGTATTAATTTAGATCCATGGTATATATTGCAACTGGAGGACAAACATAATTTGTCAAAGATGTTCCTTTCCTTCAAACCTTGTGTCCCGATAGCAATGAATGCTAAATGTACCTTTGTAACTTATTTATGAATGAAATGTCTCATGGATGAGATGGTCATATCTTGCGTGTTTTTACCTCCATTGGTTCAGTAAGTTTGAAATAGCAATATTAGTTGTTTATTTAGTCGTCTCCTTCAATTAGTAAACAATCGTTATTGTAATATTATTTCTATGAAAATAAATGTATTGACAGTAAATTTTAAAAAATTGTTTTGAAGTATATACAGATGTATTGTAGTCAATGATCAATGAGAACATGTATGTAGCTTTGGGGTCAACTTCTTTCAAATTTGATCTTTTAATTATTATTTAATACTAAAAACATTTATTTAGATTTTGTCAGATGTAAAGCAAAGAACTGTAAAACAACTGACGAATAATTTTAAAAAAAAGGATTCATGTTAAAAACGTTACGAATATTTGGTGTGACATAATTTGTTATATACGGAGCTGTTGACTCGTGTATGTGTCATAATCAATGGAAAAATTGTTATCATCCACATTTCTGCGACGTCGGAGCAGCTCAGTGACTAATAAACAGAATGACCAGTACCGTATGCTGTAATACATAGTCACTGGCTAGCCTAATGAACAGTACATGTTCTCTGTGGCTCATAATGGACTAATTACCATCAGCTGCTTACAAATGCCCCTCGTTATAAGGCCATCAGTTGACTCAGTGTTTGGGGTTCAATAACTGCCAAATACCACAGGCTCCCATCAGCTGATTGACAGCTTCCATTGTTCTGCCATGTTCTAGTGATCGGCCGATTCCCGTCCAGCCTCGTTGTAACGCTGTCAGCTGATGGATTGCCGAGCTTTGGTGTTGTTACCTTTGATGTGATCAGCTGTATCTGGAGATTGACCTCCGTGTAGTGATGTTTAGCCGATTACCAAACAAACAGGAGTTTTCTCGGTTGCCTCACTTATTCTGCGGACATCTTTTTTCTCTCAATTCTTTGTTTTTAATCATTTTAAAAACCCGGATTTTCAATGCTTCTTCCCTCATTTGAAAACATTTTCAATGCCTTGTTTTCATTTTTTCGATGCCTTATTTTCATAATTTTAATTTAAATAACAACAGCTGTAATAATTTTAATATTCAGCAAATATGCTGGAGGTTACTACATGGTTGTTTGTTGTTTCATCCTTTCATTGTCTTATTTTCATTATTTTTAATTTAAAAAAAATTACATCTGTAATAATTTAAATATTCAGCAAATATTCAGGTGGTCTATTACATATTTCTCTGTTGGACTAGCAACGTGTATCCATATTGGGAATCATTTTGAGCACATAACATGTATTTTGTCTCCCTGCCTCTTCCTCCTCCTCACTGTAAAGCGATCAGCTGTTGGTTGCTGACCCAGAGGTCGCCTGGATGCACACACACCCCCCCTCCCCCCTGCCTCCCATGTATCTGACCATCTGGCTGGTGTTGGCTCACTGAACCGTGACTGTATCTATGGGCTGTGGGTGATAATAGAGCTCTATGTTGTCAAACCAGGTTGTGAGCTGTGCTGTGGGTTAAACTGGAAACTGGTGTACCTATCTATCTATGTGCGCATACATACATTGTACACTTTCTGGGCCAATCGGGCTCGTTTATAAGCAGGTATTTGCCCGCAGGCGACATTAGTAGGTAAAAACCCATCTGTCAAGTTTCCGCACGTGTGTTTTAGAATGAGCATGTTACTTTATTTATATTAAAGCGGCGTAACTTTTTGAATGGGTTTTCAAAGGAATTTTATAGTTGCACCTGTTCACATGGAAATGTATATTTATATTTAATATTGCAGGAATTTTAATACATGACGTTGTTGATCAAAACATTTTTTTAATAAAAGATGTTTGTATGAATTGTAAGAGGAAACATACATTTTCGAAAAACAGTCATACTTGTAAGGGATGTGTCTGCATTTTGGAGGCAAACAGTTAAAGGAAATATCTTCCACCAATTTGAATTGTTTTCATAAACATGGGTTACATATTGGCAGTGTGTTATACCCCCATGAGTTTGTGCTCATCAATATGAGGACATTTTCAATATGTTGAAATTTCACTGCAGTAGCAGATGCAGGGCCAGTTTTGGCCCAAGCATGTAACCCTGTTACATGACCCCATGGGTTCAGAACTGAAGTGGGAGGGGTGGTGAGTGCAGTATTGTTGTTGATGGGCTCTGTATGTCAATCACTCAAATGTGTGGAGAGAGAGAAGGAAGGAAGGCACAGTGAGGGAGGAAGAGAAGAGAGGAAGAGTTAGAGAAAGTAAGATGGAGTAAGGCACAGGGAGAGAGAGAAGAGAAGAGCGATGTTATGGGGTAGATGAGATAAGGAGAGAGGCATAGAAAATAAGGCACAGGGAGGGAGAGAAGAGAAAAGAGGTAGAAGAGAGGAGTCAGAGGGAGAGGAGAGCTAGCCTAGAGGAGGAGAGAGAGAGAGAGAGAGGAGTCAGTGGGAGAGGAGAAATACAGGAGGAAGAGAGAAAGGCAGAGGAGAGTGAGAGAGGAACTGGGGAGGAGATATACAAGAGGGAGGCAGAGGAGAGAGAGGAGTCAGAGGGAGAGGGGAGATACAGGAGGAAGAGAGGAGGATATAGAGAGGGGAGATACAGGAGGAAGGGAGAGGGGAGATACAGAGAGGAGGATAATATAGAGAGAAGTCTGAGGGAGAGGGGAGATACAGGAGGAAGAGAAAGGCAGTGGTGAGAGAGAGAGGAGTCTGGGGAAGAGATATACATGAGGGAGGGAGAGGAGAGAGAGTCAGAGGGAGATGAGATGAGATATACATGAGGGAGAGAGAGGGAGATGAGAGAGATAAAGTGAGAGGAGGAGAGAGATGAGAGAGACACACAGGATCATCATGGCCCTAGTACCTCACAGGCCGCTCACACCCAAAATAGCTCTCAGCCTCGCTCCATTACATATAGCCTAGACAGATAGCAACTGACAAGCAGCCTTTTGTTACGCCCATCCTGATTGGTCAATTATTAATATGGTTAGAGGGCTCGGAATCCGTGAGCCAATTATGGTGTGTGTGACTGAGCAAGAGACGGAGGTAGCCACTGGCTGGATTCTTCCAGTGAGAATGAGGTCACGGTAGACTGTAGGAACGGAGGAGAGACACTCTACTGGCTGAGCCGAGGAATACCTACCTACCTACATGCCCGATACACGGGTCACTGACGTCTGCCAATAGGGTCAGCCTGCAGGTCTATGGACATTCTGGGCATGTCCTGCACTAGCAACAGGCTCGAGGAGGTCCCGACAAGCACCCACAGGGTCCTGACTATGGACAGAGCCTAAGAGGGAGGTCTACTCCACAGCATCCAACATTACACAGCTGAGCTGCACATAATATCCTGGGATGCGGTTTGGTTGTTGGGATTGTCTGGGTCTCTTAAATGGGTCAATGGATTGGCAGGCCAGGGTGGACCGGCCCCTAAAACCACGGACCCTCGGATTTTGACGACCCTCCCCGTGCGTGTGCTTTTTTTAGGAGGACAAGGAGGTTATGGATTTATTCATTTGAAGTGATGGGATTTTTTGTTCTCGTGTTTGAAAAGTTACATGTGTGTGTGTGTGTCCACCATAGGTGAGGTCATACGAAGACAACACTCCCTGATACATGGGGGGACTGTGTCAAAACATAAACGGCGGGTTTATCGCTCTCTCTCCGTTTTGATGGATCCCGATTGATTTACAAATCTGACAAGCCCTTGTTGGAAGAATTCTCGAGGATCTATATTTTTATATTACAAGTGACCTCTGTATTCAACAACATCCGTATCCAGAATCGTGAGGGAATTTTTGTTTGTGTTTTTTTTTTTATTTGTTTATTTTTTAATTTGAATTTTGAGAAACTGCTTTGTAAAGTGTCTTCAAGGTTTGGATAGCTCCGAATGGTCCTGGATTGTGTCACAACACTTGCCGCGCTGGATATGGAAAGTACGAATGGATTGGCCGACGACTGTGTTCAGTTTGTCAACAAATCTTTGTGGTTGCAACACGAACATGAAGCATATAAACAGACAATGAGGCTGAAACGTTAGTATTCTACTTTTTTACAACTTTCGTTGAATATTTATTGTATGTGCCATGACTTGACGGACGAGGGAAATTAATGCAAAATTTTTGTCACGTTTTTATCTTTAATATAAAATCAATACATAGAAACTGCCAGCATAGAGGCTGATATATAGGCGTGATACGTAGGTGTTTTGAGTAGATAGTGTCATGGGTATTATCTTCTCGATTAATGTCTGAATAAATGCCGATAGATTAATCTCTTTCATCTATCAAGAAAGATGTCATTGAAACATTTGGATCCTGACAAATTATTCTTTGATAGACACGTGACTATAGGTAGACTTGACCAACTTCCTACTAACCTAGAAACCAGTCATGTGTCTGTCTGTCTGTGTCTGTCTGGGCGAGCGTACCAGACTTACTAAAATTAACCATATAATCTAAATTCTAATAATAACAGTAGGAATGTCGGTTCTCTATTGCTTTCCGAGATTGTATTTCCTATGACATTGAGAACCATTGAAGTGTTTAGCACTGCACAAGTGCGTATCATTTGTCCTTGCTACCGAATGTTTTTTTTCTCTCTGGAATAATGGCATTAAAATCGGGATCCTGAATGTCCTCGACGCTAATCTAATCTTACAGGAACCGCTTTCCACAAACAAAAATAAAAATTATTATAATGTTTGTCTGAACTCACTCGGCACCACGAGATAATCAGCTGTTGTTTCTTCAAATGGCCTGATCCTGATAAAAATAAACAGTCTATGAATACGACGACGCACGATCAATTCGGTTATTACGGAATGGTTTATTGGATTCACTATGCATGTCGACTGGCCGCAGACGGTGGTGTACTTGCCCCTGAATCTGCATGATATATGTGCCTGGTCACTGTGCCCCAAAGGAAACAGAACATTGGATAATTTGTCTACGACTCCTCTTACTCGGTTCCTGCGACTGTCATCGGGGTCGTTCTGACCGATATGTTTCACAATGTCCAGATCTGACGCAGCTCCTGAAGAAACTTGCCATTAGAAGGCCAAATTGGGAGGTCGGTACAAACATTGTTAATTTTATTATTACTCGTGCAGGGTTTCTCCTAACGCGCAATCCTGCGTCCCATACGCAAAAATTGCAAGTTTGGACGCACTTGATGATAACTATATCAGCATGTGTCCCTGGGACTCTCAAAAATTGAAACCTAAGTGGAACCCTGCTCATGGCAGTGACAAACATTCGGGTTCAGAAAAGTTTTGGTAGTTTTTATTGCCCTGAGGAAGTGCACGTGAACCAGTGCAGTTCTGTCAGTATAACAGTATATGCATACAGGATCTCATTGTATAATGAGGATTGTATTCACTTTTAGGTTACAGCATGAACACCAATGATAAGCTCGCATCAAGCCTGGATGTACTATGTAAACTTTGTTATTCTTATTATTATTGCTTTTAACCCTCTGCATGCTGTAGACCAGCAGAGATGTCCTAGAGTAGTGTCTGTGCCTAATCCAGCAGGGAGAGGGTTGACCCTCTTTATTCTGAAGGCAACTGGAGATGCCCTAAACAGCTGAGCCTGTGTGTAATCACTGGTGATCTGGCAGGGAAAGGGTTAAAGACATGGAAAGTGAATCCCTCATTATTAGGACAGCTTGAGGTATACATTGAGGTAATGATGACACAGTTAGTGGTAGTAGTAATTTGCCCCCAAGGGGTATCGGTTATGTAACATCACAGTTGAAACATGTCAACAGAAACATGGCCAGTATAGGCCCAGTGGACTGACAGATGCCCAGTCTGGTTGTGTCCCAGGCATTGGTTGTGTCATCAACTGTCCCAGGCATTGGTTGTGTCATCAACTGTCCCAGGCATTGGTTGTGTCACCAACTGTCCCAGGCATTGTTTGTGTCATCAAGTATCTTGGGCATTGTTTGTCATCAAGTATCTTGGGCATTGGTCGTGTCATCAACTGTCCCAGGCATTGGTTGTGTCATCAAATATCTCAGGCATTGGTTGTGTCATCAACTGCCTCTGACATTGGTTGTCATCTTTGTCATTCATTGGATGTGTCATTTGTCTTGGACATTGGCTGTGCTATCAGCTGCTTCAGGCATTAGTTGTGTCATTTGTCTTAGGCATTGGTTGTGCCATCTAATGCAATCATGTGTAAACAGCGGCAGACTGCACGTTCCTACCCTCATTGGATAGTGTGGTCATTGTGATGGACTTTAGTATGCCCACTATATGACAATACATAGAAGGAAGGGTGTAGATACAGATAACTACTGGTGGATAAGTTACGGTGGGGAGGGAGGGGGTGTGGGGAGTTGTAGCTAATGTTTCACACATGAGCCAAAGGGCGATTTCAATCAGACCGGCTACGCACTAGACTAGACATGTCGGGGTGGATCTAGTGCAATATCAGGCCGGTGCTGTACAGTGTGGACATGACCAGCTAGGGTGGATCTGGTACATTACCACACAGGTGGGGGTGGTGGATCTGGTACATTACCACACAAGTGGAGGTGGTGGATCTGGTACGTTACCACACAGGTGGGGGGTAGTAGATCTGGTACATTACCACACAAGTGGAGGTGGTGGATCTGGTACGTTACCACACAAGTGGGGGTGGTGGATCTGGTACATTACCACACAGGTGGAGGTGGTGGATCTGGTACATTACCACACAAGTGGGGGTGGTTTACAGTCAAAAGATCAAACCATCAGTATCAGCATCAACTGACGTATCGTTGTCATCAGCAGAGCTCTACCATGTCTACATTTTAAGGCACTATATTGTCCCTATTGCCTGTCGGATATGAAACTACTTTCCTTGTAGGTGAAAGTGTATAAACCTCCAGCAATCTCACTGCCAGACATGAGAACTGGTAAGTCTGAGAAGTTACACATCCTTCATGTTGGTCAGTGACCGAAGTTACACATCCTTCATGTTGGTCAGTGACCGAAGTTACACATCCTTCATGTTGGTCAGTGACCGATCACATACATCTAAAAAATATATACAGTATATATAAAATAAACATCAACATGACACGCAGGCGTGCAAGGCTAAAACTTTACCAGTCCTCACTGAAAATAACTCGTCCATGAATGGGCTCTATTTTGAACACTGGTAAAATACATGTTCTGGGCAGGCAGACAATCCTTACTGTCGAAGCCCTGTTGTCATATCGACAACATCATCATCGTTGTCATATCTTTGGTGTAGTATGGCAGAATTCCATTTCTCAGAATAGACTTTGTCAGATATAGTCTACGTACTCTATCTATGTTCATTAATAACAGGCGGGGTTTTAAAAAAAGGATGGTCGAAAATACACGAGTCTCGTGTCTTTAAGATTATTAAATCCTTTTTATAGGATGTTGTTTTCCTGGCATTTTGATCGGCCATGATAACAGATGCACTTATGACGGGGTATGAGATGGGGATTGTCTGTAGATAATATATTTTTAAAATTTCTGAAAGGAGGTTTTAAGATATATTTATGGTTTGTGAATTTCGATTGCAGGGTTAGAAGTTCCCACTCGCCCGGCAGCCTGATCCATTTCTCCTCCTAATGCTAGAGGTATCCTATGGGCTAGTAGAAATTTCATGTTTTGTTATTTACGGTATATCATTATTCGGGCGAGTATGTTTTAAAGTTAAGTTCTGACCCCGAGATTGCTCGTATTAGTTTCAAGGGACTGGAGTGAAGTAATTTGAAGGCAGATGTTGGAGCTACTGGTCTCAGCACACTTCTACTGCGGCCCACTCAGTCTAGGTAGCAGCGTAAAGAATTGATTTATCCTCGCATTTCATCCACCCACATCTATCTGAAAGTCGTCCAGGTTGTTAAAAGGAATCTTGACAGAACGTATTGGAAATTGGAAGAGAATTGCGAAGAATTGACTTTCGAGGGTTGTTTAAAATTGAAAACGTTTGCACGGATTCAACGGTAGTGTCTCGCTGATAAGTGTCATTGACCGGTACTGATGACAACACTACGTTTAACCCTCTCCCTGCTGAAGGCAACCAGAGATGCCCTAAAGAGCTGTCTCTGTGCTAATCCAGCAGGGAGAGGGTTAAAATTGAAAACCTATGCTCTCTCGATTCAACAAGAGTGTTGAAAGTGGCTCTAAACCTTCAATTTATCAATACATAAAAATAGTTTGCAGTGATAGACTCTCTGTCAGTGTGTAGATATCGCAATGATGAATTGAATAAGTCCTTTCCGATTTGGTTAGTTATTTTTGAAACTGTACCAGAAATCCTAGGCAATAGCACAGTGAAAGAGTGTCAGATCTTCGAGAAGATGGTCCGGAGTTTGAACCAGAAACATGGCATCAATGTCTGAATAAGTTTATCTTTCCAGTGTGTTACCATCGACTTGTTAGTCGTTGTGTATGAGTGAAAGATTCCCATTGTGAGATAAAACAACAAACCACTCGCTCATTCACTCATTTATTTATTCATTCATTCCTTGACTCACTCAATTTGACTTTCTCTGGGTCAGTAGGTTATATTTTTTTCTGCAGTCTTCTGTTTGTCTGGGTAGTTTGTTTACTTGTCTGTCACCACAGTTGGGCTGTTTTGTCTAGTCTCTGGGTTGTCCGTTAGTCTGGTTAACTGTCTACTGTATGCAGGTAGTCTGGGTAGTTTGTCTACAGTCTCTGGGTTGTCAATATCGAACTACGTATCAGGAATTGTTACTTTTTGAGCATATTAAAATTAAAACAAATGCTGTAAAATATTGCAGGTTGATAATCCTAAACAGGAATTTGTTTTTTTAACCCTCTCCCTGCTGGATTAGGCACTGGCAATTTTAGGCTCTTTAGGGCATCTATGGTTGCCTCCAGTATGGAGAGGGTTAATGGTTGCAAAACTTTAAGAAGCAATGGAAAATATCAAACAATCTATAGATGCATTTCAACCAGTCGTCACCTATGGGTGAACGATTCCTGCTATGACGTAAAACAATAATTCACTCATTCACTTACTCAACCAGTCATTTTACTTCTTTTAAAGTTTAGCAATGTACATGTAACAAGCAGCTGGCATATGACGTCCTACACATACGTAGATTTTCACAAAATTACATCTATTTTCAACAAGCTGGCTAACAACATACTATATTTGCTAATCGCATTATATTTTTCAGTTTGGATTTAATAACATGTGGGTGTATCAGTGATTCAGTTGCAATAAATTTTGTTTCAGACAATTGTACCGAATGACTAAAACTGAGTAAAAGAGTTTCAGACATTTTGGTAATAATATATGTATTTTAAACATGTCATTTCGGACATTTGAAAAATAAATCGGCCGATTGGCAGCAAAAACACTGATGTATACATTGGTGTTGATCGTGAAACTTAAAAAATAATATCTACGATATATATTATTGTTATTATTGTATATTTATAACTCCAAATGAATCGACACATTCTGAGTCATCGGTGTACTTTATTGACACAGAGATGAGACGAGTAAATAGAATGTTTACACATTAATATGAGGCATGATTGCTACTAAACCAGTTGAACATTTTATGCCTGTTCGTTTATGTGCAGGTAAGTGAAACATGTAAAGTTGTTTCCAATTGACTTGTTCTTGCAGTTTAGAATTATCGCAGAAATGTAGACATTTATTTAATACCTGTTTACAGAAATTTTGTGTACAGGAATAGGTTTTAATTTAGCGTATGAGTAAAAGATTTCCACTGCAATGTTAAACACAAAATCACTCAATGGCTTGGGGACAATACAAATATTGTTATTATGTATTTTAAGATTTTTTATTATTATTTTTTTTTAATTATTATTATTATTATTGTTATTGTTATTATTATTATTATTTTATTATTGTTGTTATTGTTATTGTTACACCATACAGCCCATTGACATTGTATTCAGAAATTTGTTTACACTAAAAGTTTTGTTCTATTGATTCATCACGTATAGGTGAAAGATTCCCGCTGTAACTCCCCCACCCACAAAATTGTAAATTATAAATAAAATATTTAAATTTCACAGTTAATATTGGTCGCAGTGTACTTGATAATTACCTCTGGGCCAGGTAATACATAATGACTAAATACGAACGACAATCTCATCATTATTAAATAATAATAATAATAATAAAAATAATAATAATTTCAATTGTAAGGTCATTTCTATTTTTATAACTGAAACACAACAACAACTGTTCTACACATGGTTACCACATATTGTCACTATCCCATTGAGGTGATCGTCGCAAATGGGTGAAAGATTCCCGCAGCGACGTTAAACTCCATATATTCACTCACTCACCATTGAGGTGAACTTGCGTGTTAATAACTAGGTTGTGAAATACCGGCCTCCGCTGAATTCTGCAGAGATGAGGCTGACTCCAA
>JAUTBZ010160622.1:0-10998 GCA_032361785.1 Lepetodrilus galriftensis | reverse complement strand
ACTAGCACAAACGGTGTTGTCGGCAAATCAGATTTGAAACATCACTGCACTCACTCGACAGTCAAGTTTAAAACAAAAATATATACAGACCTCGCTTCCAGGTTTTACTCAAAACGGAAGTGACATCATACCATAAATCTACACGTGCCATTTCAACAGTTCAATGCATTTGCTGACAACATTACAGACACTAGATCTAGTTAATAAACTTCTATACTACAGCTTCCAAATCCATCATTAAATGACCCCAAAGTTTAGAGTATTGTTACACAACGATAATCAAAGCATTTGAGTCAATGTACTTATCACAAGTACTGTCATCTAATTTAGTAATGAACGGTCTAGACGGCGCGACGCTTAATCTGAAACGTGTTTTGATAACTGTCAATGGGTGGGCAGAATGGGTTCCCATTCTATACTACGGTATTTATCAACTACTGACCTATTATTCACGTTTCTTAAATTCACGATCAAACACAGATCAGGAATTTTGTGAAAAATACAGACACGCGAATTATACCCGTTTTACAGTATTTCAGACTTTGGCAAAGTTTGTTAGATGATATTGTCTGTCCTTATTTTGGATACATTAATCAAAGTCTGCAGTCTACAGATGAGTGCGCCCTCTGAACAGTGCAATGAGCCACTGACAGCAGTGAGACTGCCACACACTGCCACTCACCCAGTGATTGTACTGCTTGTGTCTCTTCTCGAAGTGGAGCATCCAGTTGCCGAGGGACTTGAGAGTGTCGGGGGCCAGTCTGCGCCAGATGGACGGGATCTGACCGTTGAAGAGAGCTCGGGACACCTCATCCAGCTCACTGCTCATCCCCACCTCGCCAGCCAGCGCCTGCAGCAGACGTACGTATGTCAGTCCAGAATACAGACGGTCAAAATAAACACTGATTCATTACTACTAGAACTGACAATTTGGATGAAAGTGTGAGTATTTTGCATGCTTTAGGTATTTCAGTGATTATGGTAAATCCCTTGAATTACAGCTAACATCTACTGTAGTATATACCAATGCTCTCCCTATCCCCACAACAGAGATTTCAAGACATCACTGCGTTGGACTATACTATCTCCTGCTAACCGCTTATTACACTAATACTGCACTGCCATAGAGACGTTCATACCCTCTTGAGCGTGCTGAGTGAGCGTATCATTCTGTTGATGAGCTTGTTGAATCGCTCCAGCTCCTGCAGGAGGACGACGGTTGTAGGAGAGACATCAAGTCCAAACTTCTTACGAATCTTGTCCAGCTCAAACTCTTGTGGGAGTCTGGTGAGGACGTCGGAGGCGATCTTCTCGATGAACTCCTCCCGACTCACCCCAGAGCCACTCTCACCTGCACAGACGACACAGACATGTTACCTAATATACTCTCAGAATATCACATAGGTCTGCCATACACCTACACATTAACAAACAGGGTATAGAGAATCTCCACCGAGTGTCTTTTGATACGAATGTTATCCTACGAGTTGATAAAAGTATAAAAAATCCGAGGCATTGCCGAGGATTTTGGTTACTTTTATCAACGAGTAGGATAACATTAGTATCAAAAGACACGAGGTTGAGATTCTATTTATCACCCAATAATGTAACTAAAGCAATATGTTCAAATGTAAGGTATAAATAGTGTACCTCACTTGCTTATTTACTGAACAGAAGTCTTCACATGCACCTGCAATGGTGACAATTGGTGGGTGAAATTGACAAGCCCATGCAAATCATGCACGCGAACGGCTGTCGATTGGATGGCAAGAGTATGACTGACCAATCAAAACAATTTTGAAGCGATGTTATCACCGAGTGAATAATATTGTTATCCACCTGATGTTATCTCCAGTGGGAGCCAGTATTAGGTGATAAATAGTATTTCCCTATTATTTTTAACAAATCTGGTCCAGAGTTAGCGCAATCTTTTTGAGGACATAATGGGAGAACGAGAGCCCGAGATAACCCTTGTATATGTTGCGGTAATTAATACAAACGTACGATGACGGGTGAAAATGAAACAAGGGTGCTCGTTGTGTTGGATGTACTCAGTGTGTTGGATGTACTCATTGTGTTGGATGTACTCATTGTGTTGGATGTACATGTATACGTACATTGCATCCACTATCCAGCGACCATCCAAACTGTATAATATAGACTTTGACGATCATGGCACCTAATAAATGAAAGTTGTATGAACTGGAGAACTCAAACGAATGGAAATTACGTTGTGTAATACAATGGTACAGACATGCAGACGTAAATGTTTTATTAAAAGTGTCACAGGGTAGGAGTACATACAAATACATACAACGATTAAGAAATTATCGTCATATTATGAGCAATTCGCAAATATTATCAGTACTTCCGGTTTAGTCAGAAGTTTTGGTGAAGAGTAGATATACATTATATTATACAGTCTGGCGTTGTTGAATTACGGGGGGAACCCCGGAAAGAATATAAAGACGATTAAATAAATATTTGATTATTATACGCTGGAATAGGTCAAAGATGAAGTACAATGTCGACCATCATAACAATTCGGACGTATTAGGTATTGAAACTGAACGCGAACATTAATGTCTCAGTATCACTGCATAGGGTCTTCAACGGATATCTATCTAGTAATGCTAATATCATTCTTCTTTCCTCTGTGATATTGTATTACGAAGAGGTGGTAAATGATACAGGTATTAGTGAAGCCCCATATATATTGACAGCAGGTGTCAACTGATGAAATGTTCCTATTGGTTTCTATGATACGGATCCAATTCTTAGGTGTGTTCTCGTCGACAAATTCACATGTGTGACTAGGAGTACTGGGTGGAGATCCAGTACAGCCTTGTAGTATAGATGTCGTGAACACTAACTGCGATTGACATCAACTCTCGTTAGCTATGTCAGCTGTAGCTGGGTTTCCGCTTTCTGCTGATCATGACTCCCGGATTGGTTTTGTGTAACATACACTCCAGTCTCCGACTATGGTAAAAGAACAACGACACTTTACATTATGTACTACTGTAATAAAGAGACTACCAGAATAACGATCCAGTTAAATTACAGGTATGAGGCATGGTATTACCATTCGTGTAACATTTTATCTTGAGCATGAAATCGTACTCAAAAGGTTTCGTGAAACATGCACACCAATCTTTGACTATAGCAAAAAGACAATGGCACTTTACATTACATACTAGTATAAGAAGCCATTAGAATTACAATGCAGTTCAATTCAGTAGTATTTATGACATAGTATAGGCATATGATTGATTACCATTCAGATACAATTCTAGGAATGCTTGTCCCCATGAAAAGACAAACACATGAACGTTGTAGGATTCAGATATAGTTCAACCTAATCAAATTAGTTCTATCGAAACCCACGATTGTATAATGTTTTAAAGTAAGCATTACAGAGTTCAGTTATGTTCCGTTTTGACATGTTCTGTTCTGACAATATATACCTGATAATGGTCCTAGAATAGTTAATCATTATTGGAGATTTTAAACTTATTATCTTATTATATTTATTTTTATTTATTTAACAATGGATATTAATGTTTACTATTCTGCTGATGTGAATGAAGCAAAACACGATAGCCCCATCGTCTATATTTCTTGATGAGACTCATCTATTCTTCTTAATTAGTCATCGATTTCTATTGTTTTAAGTCATCGCGTAAATTGTTTGGCAAATATTTTGTTCAAGTCTTAACGATGTTAGCACGCGAGTTTGACGGATCTTTCCTTTAAAAGTTTCCTCTTCAATTGGAGGTGCTCAGAACTGTCACATGTAACAACCATCAAGGGTCTTGTACGAGATTATTGTAACACCTCAGAGACAGAACAGCTTTAACGGTTAGAAGAGTCGTCCAATCATAACCAAATATTCAAATGGTATTTGTTTTAGGAGTTATCCCCCTTCGTATGAACACTGAGAACGTGCAGCGGTTAAAGTGTAAACATGTCTTACTCAAGTATTTATTCGCTGACATCTTCAATTTGACCTGTCCAGTTATACTAAAATACTACGACTGATTTATACTTGAATTACCTCCCTTACAATGACAAACGGTCGTGTTTTCATGACAAGAAATAAGGAAGATTATACAGGTTGGTGGATTTCCGACGTCAATTTACGCTGTCTGTAATATGGCGGCGAATATTCGACAAAATTAAGGGGCCCTGTCAGTCGAGGATTCCTCATGATTAATTGATCATTTTCCATATTTGCAATTACCCCTCCCCGAAGACTATTTGTCAGGTCCAATCTTAACCGGGTCCACAGATGGCTGGAGGAGCGCGTGGATCAGTTACACGGTAATTTACAGAGTATCTCGGACCCGCCCTCACCCGCTGACGTGCCTACAAAAACATTGTTTCGATCCGTTTTCGCCTTCCGGGTAAACTTTTAGCATTACCCAAAACAAAAAGGCGTAAATCTTTACAGCGCGTATAAAAGCGGAATCGGATATGAATTAGAAATTAATGAAAACTGTGTTCAAATAATTCTTAAAGTTACACTATTTCACGACCGATTTAACTAAGCAATTTGTCGGTGGTTATGAAACACATTATAACTGTTCCTCAGAGAGTCGGCAATTTGACGCCTGGTCAAAGTATTATTGTTTTTGAACTAGCCAAGTTTGAAAACTAGGTTTCAATTTGTATTTCATTATTGCATGCGAATACCGTGCCATATTGTATGCAAATAATTATTAAGCCTAAAGATCCCGAAGCTAAAATATGCGTGATAGAATCCTATTATTTAGAAACTGCAATTCAAGTATAATTAACGTGGCATTCCCACGCGAAGATCTGTTTTCCATTTACAAATTCGTAGATATTCTAAAAAAAATGTATATAGCATAAATTGATTCTTTATGATTACTATACGTTTTGTAAACCAATTAAATGCAATAAATATGTGACAATAATGCGCGCGTGTGCACGAAAAAAAGAAGGATGCTCACGGTATCAAAGGGTAAAATTATCATGAAAAGACCAATGTCAAGAAATCCAACTCTTCATTACATTTATTTCCGTTCACATCATGACATCATGAAAGTAAACTTAATATTATGTTAATATAACATCGACATTATCGTATTACGGTTATAAGTGCTATAAGGAAATTCAACGAAAACCTAAAAGGTCACTTTGCAAGACGGTTGCTGCTTAGTTTACTGTTTTGGAGACCTAATTGAGATCTTAGTAAAGGTTTACAGTAGGTTTTCATTGGATACTATAACAGGAAATCAAACGACAACAGACTTCCCTACTAGAATACATGTATTTAAAGTACATACGGTAGTCATTACTAATTGTCCAACAGAGTGCCTTGTAACCATTTGGTACCGTTTCATATGTTTCTTTACATAATCTAAGGTGGTGTTCCATTGACAGTGTTGGACGTACATTCTGGACAGGGGTATGCTCCTTTCTAGCTGTTCTGTCTGTATTTCCTTTCCGACGCATGTGCAGTTACCAAGGATCAACACCGCACAGTGTAACTGCACACGCGTCGGACAGAAAGTACAGACATAACAGTTAGAAAGGAGCAGCCCCTTGTCCAGCATGTGCGTCCAACACTGTCAATGGAACACCACCTAAACAAAAAGCACTTACTAGTATTTGAATTATGTTGTGTACATTTAAGCATACAATTGTAATGTTGATGTCTATACTAGCCTAGTATATGTGCTTCGGCGTGGTTATCTGTACTATGCCTGTTCGAAATCATCACCACACCAAAGGAAGTAAAGTTGATGGAACCGGTCTTCAGGGAAGTGAGTATTCTCTGGCTTTAACCAGCATTGGTGAATAACAATTTCTGTTGGTTTATGATGCCGTTGTAGAACCTTCTTTGGATGCCAGCAGATTACCATCACATCATAGACATGGCAACTCCGTACCGAAACATCCTCACAGATATGTTGAACAAACTGAAATCATATAAAGGAAACCTTGCCCCGATATTTCTAAACAAACTTGAGTGAGATTTTGCTCAGCTGAGATTTATCCCCTTTTCTTTTGAATGAGTGCTGTAATTTTAGCAGCATGGGTTACTCAAGTTGCAGCACTGATAGAAATATCAGCTGAGCAAAATCTTAAACTCAAGTTTGTTTCGAGAACTCGGGCCCAGAACATTTCAATTCATTGCAGGCAGAATGTTCTTACGTCATGCATACTCAGGAACTTCACAAATACATACAAATATACTTATATCCAGATGCAGTAGGTATGCCAGCACATATTGCTACAATCACTAGAAGATGATTTCCGGCGATCCTGAAAGAAAAAACAACAGCCCAGGCATTTCCGGGGACAGATTTAGGGAGTGTGCAGAACACGTGGTATTCCCACAATGCAGCTCGGTCTTCATTGCTCGCCAAGGGAGTGTCCCATAGAGGGCGCGGTTCAGTCATGTGCTCCCAGCAGGGTTCCCAGAGCCCTGGCGCTGATGTCGAGCTTGTAACTAATGAACGCTCCCCAGTGGTTCGGGTTTACGTCTCTGTTCTCTCATTTCCAAACTCTTGCGAAATGCGCGAAAAACTTTGTCACACATCCGCTCCACGATGTCATTCATTGTGTGCTAATTTCAAACCATGATCCTCGCGCATCTGGCTCAGAAGTAGCACATATTTCCCGATTACTGCCAATTTGTCGACGTGATTCGATTTCCCGCTCTGGTGTGACGTGGCCAGTTCAAATATGACGCCTCCCCCTGACGGCCAAGAACGGTAATTTGTTGAATCTTCTTTGTGGGAGGGAAGAAATGGAACTGCTTGCAACCCATCTAAATGCCCATTTGAGTATCGGTTTACGCCTATTGCAAACACTTATGGTAAGCCAGTTATTAATATGTCAAGTGATCGCAGCTACTCGACTTAGACGCTGCAGATAGAGTGAGTTCAGTGAGTCTAGAAGCAGTTAACTGAGCCACAATCTCGTTGGGAAAAAGACCTCCCCGCAGTGAATCTAATGAAGTCTGTGTTTTCTGTTTCGTGTTAACTTCACTATTCACTAGCACGGCTCTCCAGGGCCGTGGGTTTCGGGCGTTGCTTCCCCGAGAGGTGTATAAGGTATAGTTAAACTTTAATTTTTCCTGTTTATTATTTACGAGATTGCCACTGCACGAACCTCTACTAATCTACCATTGTTTACACACATGCTCTTAATGTAATCTGTTTTACATTGCAGGGATAATCCAGGGATGAAGGAAACGACAATCTGGCACGTGCATTATATTGCATGTTATAAGTAAACTATTAATACTGTGAAAATTATATTTCGTGTATGCCGACAATACCGGAAGTGTCCGATATAACGGGGTCTAACTGTACTGTTATGAATACTATTGCGAACACTAAACTTATATAACTTGGTTTCAAGCTTAAATACAATATAATTTACTTGTACATTCTTTTCAATTTTTTATTTGTTTTAATCCGAAAATAGTATATATTCAAACAACGCATATAACTATTAAAAGACTAGTACAGTAGTGATTCATAGCGCATACGATTTATACAAAGGCAAATATACATTACTTTTTTTAGGGGGCTACAAAATTAATTAATAATTAAATACTATTTTCACACCCTCTCGATTTCCAGTTGTCACGTGAAAAGCACGTGTCCATATTTGGCTGATTCTGCTGTCAGCACGAGCACTTGTGATTGAGACAGACCCCATCAAAAGAGGAATACGAATTGAGCCGAAATTAATCGATGTGATTTTCGCCTATGTGAATCCCTGCCGAGTTTCTAATGAATTCTACTCGGGCTAACCCAATCACTTTTTGATTAAACTCTCTATCATGTCATAGTAGGAAGCCAATAAAACGGCCTCACTCCCGTGCCCGATAAATTTGATAAATATCCTCCCTTTTAGTTGTCAAAAGGCGGTAAAGATAAACAATATAAATTATGATTTGGATGAAATTTCAGAACGGAACATAAAATAATTGCAACATTCTTAAACAGCTAAATTTTAGATAATTTTAAGTGATTAGAAATGCAATCAAATGGTCATATATTTGTTTCCTACCTTCATTTTGTTGTTTTTCTAAATACAAAAATCTTGTTCTTGCTGTTCTGTTCATGTCATTGAACATGTATGTTTACAATAGGGGCCGTAAGTTTACGGTGACGTAAACTGACGTAGTTCATAACAACCGTCCAAATTCTTCCTGTCACCGGAAATGACCCCGACGAGACTTACTGGCCCTATATTATCATTATGTCATAGTTCTATCAGCTCTTTTATTTGGTAACGTTTGAAGTGGCTGATTTACTAATATACCTGGGCCAGTATTCTTGAACATTCTTAGCTAAGAAGTTTCGAGAATACGGGCCCTGGTATGTTGTTTCAATCCAAGATACAACATATCCAAGATGCCGCACATACCCACTCTCAGGAGAGGCCCCCTCAGGCAGCGCCACTGTGCTATTAAACTATTGCTCATAATTAATTATGTAACTTATATCAATGAAGTGTACGTAAATTAGTTCAATTCAACCATACTGAAGAAGGGAAAGCATCTAATGAGAATATGTACAGTATTTGACATGAGTCAGCTGTCCACAGGTCACAACAATAGTGGGATGAGTATCACCATCGACAGAACCTGCGTGGAAACAAAAGTGAAGACGTGTATATTAATAAATCAATATTTGCGAATATTTTGGAATTGAAAATAATCGGTCGGTCCAGCGATTACGAAGCTTTTCTGAGCACGATTTGAGACTCAACTCAAAGGTTTCTTCACAAATCCCCATATGAAATCTGACCTTGAGCATGAAATCGTACCCAACATGTTTCGTAATCTCGGAGTCTGGTCACGACATGAGCACGATGAAGACGTCGTAGGCCCTATCTATTTAACGTAGATCTAGTCATTGACAGCTGATAAGTAGTCAATGGCCAAAAGTTTAATAGGATGAACATTCACAGTGCAATGCTACATAACAGTTATAGTGGTGTGAATCCTAACAAAACTGTATTACGATAATACATACTGACACTTTTGCTTTTACCATTCAACGAAAGACAAATTGTTATTTAAATGTTGCATCCACAGATCATATCGTCTAACGTGTAGACATTGTGATGCAATTTGTATGCTAATATTGTTAATACGAGCGCAAGACAGTTAAAGACTACAACGTGTCTGTAAAACACAGTGGAGACGAGGATCTAGGCTCATTTTGAAAGCAATAAATAATCACACATGTATTCCCTCTGTGTGAAGCCCAGAGATTATATTCCTCGTCCACATTTGCATGTCACGACTCTGAGGTGCTATAGTTGCGAAAACGCCCCTCATATTCGCGACGAGTAAATCTACGAGACTCTTATCTCTGGATCCGAGCCATTCAAGAACGGCACATTCTAGCCTCCCGGAAATGGAGAGCCACACGGGAACAGCCAATCAGACAGCTAGCTCGTGCACCTCTCGCTTTGCACGCAAATCCGTCACATCCTGTCCTGTAGGTGCGATAATATGCCCTCTGGTGGTCGTTACCAGTGTATATATGATAGCGTGTATAACACTTTCACATTAAACAACGCATTTACAGTCCCGCGTCTCTACTGCGGAGCCTTTGAGCGCAATAATGCAAATCTCGTGAATAATTTCCAATATGATGCTCTTGAGTATGATTTAGGAACAGCACGTTTATTCAGCTTACTCACGAACCAATGTTTACTCTTAATTGCCGACTATAGATGAACTAGGGTTTGTTTTACAACGAAACACACGTAAACCTTATTGAAGCACATATTGAGTATAAAATTATATGGGCCATTTTTATTAGATTAAATTGTAACATTTAAACATAAGTAGTTCACCCATACCAAAGTTGTTCGTTACCAGTTACCGGTGTACGCAATGGGGCATAGCACAGTTTATGATTATGAACGATGGCTGTATAGTCCGTAAACAAAATATGTTTTGCAGATTTTCCATTGTCTGTGCCCTAGTGTTTTTGTATGTTAAGTAATATGAGTGGTATTTTCTTCCAAATGAAGTGGGTTCCGTGTAGTTTAATTGCAATCTAAAAATATATCACTACACCTATACTGTCAGGAAGGTGTATGGATCTGCAATGTGAGGTTGTTCAGTCACTTTCAGTTTAGTGCAGACATGTGAGTTGTTGTTGATTTTCATGCTTGTCTTTGACTGCATTTAGATAATTTCTGGCCCGATTGACCCCACCTGTATTTCTCTGTATATAAATAACTGGGCCTTTCTCTACATGTGGATGTAAAGCTAGTTCATGTTGAACGAATAGTTTTGCATCAGCATCCCCTTGAACCAAGCTGAATTATATGATAAATGATAGTGGTATGCCCCCTAGGTAGGTGCTACTTCATTTACCAGTAACAATATATGTTTAGTTACTTGACATCAAGATGCGATACTTTGGAAATGCATTAGAAAAATAATTTCTATTCTATTTCTGTCATTATATTTCTGGCTACTGATTAGTCAAGTCCCATCTTAAGGTGGACTTGCCTTTTAATGTTTTCATTATTAATGTTGATGTGAAATTTTAATGTTTTCATTGTTAACGTTGATGTGAAATCTTAATGTTTTCATTGTTAACGTTGATGTGAAATCTTAATGTTTTTGGGACTTGGCCATGACTCTGGCTCCGGAGTCCACAGTGACAGCCAAAGGTCAAAGGTCAGCTGCAATGTCCTGAATATGGCTTGAAGCTATGGTGGCCGGTAATTAGTAATTACAATTATACATTTACATGTCAGTCCTTAAAATCGTTAAATTATGCAAATCTTGTAACAGAATCGGTAGTTTTAAGTACAACGTGAATAAATTAATTCTGTACTTCAATATGAACACAACATAATTTGTGTTAAGAAATATGTGATAGTGTGAGAAATGCTCAGCTCATGTGTGTGTGTGTGTGTGTGTGTTTAAATGCTTTGACAGTCGCCTTCCAGCACAGCTGATTTCGGCAGACTGGTCCC
>JAUTBZ010160611.1:0-10999 GCA_032361785.1 Lepetodrilus galriftensis | reverse complement strand
ATATATACCTTATGAATACTATTCTACACCATCATATACCAATTTTGTTAATTTAATGAATTCTACATGTCCAGATATCTATATTAAATCTGTCAAAATACTTATTTTATGCATTCAAACTTTACCCATCATTACACATTATTGAATTGTAACATGTTCTATGGGCCTGTGGCCTTGAATAAAAACATTATCTCTCAATATGTCATATTAAATGTTTGTCTTGTTTTAAGCATTATACTGTATCTAATAAATTTGAGTAATATTGTCTTTAAATTCATCATCTAATATATACCATGATATGTCTTTTATCGAATAATGTCTGTTTCAAAATTAATTACTAGTATTCAAGACATCAAAAAAATCATAAGATCATAAAATGAAATCAACAATGTGTCTGAACAAAGAACATAGCTGTACATTTTGAATTTAAACAAAATGGCGGAAAAAAACCAAACAACTTTCCAGATGGCATATTCTGATCTGGTCAATATTCGCAGGAAGAACCAATGAATAACAAAACACACGACAGACTGGATTTTACATTTATCACTGGCTGATCTGTTACTTAATGGTTGTAATGTGTTGAAACCTGCAATAACTCAAGATCTCCATGATATCATGATATCACCTAATTAACAAACTAGCTGTGTGGATACTGCTGACAGCTTGACTTCATAGAAACAACTTCACTGTGCAAATAATATCACATGGCAACATTGTATATATCTGGTATCTTCATGTTTATAAATTATTTAAACAATTTTCATTTTTAAAATTCATCATCCTATCCAACAGGATACAATATTTGTTTTAATTAAAGATAATATTTATCGTATCACTGATTTCCAACCATTCTATTAAATTTGTATTTTTAATGATATAAATAAAATAATTTCTGAACAAATTATTTAGCGTTTTTATGTAATGATTCTTTATCAATTATGATGAAATTTAATTATATATTTTAAAAATCAATGTTACTAGTGTTAGGTGGTAGTACAGAGGAAAGATTCTGGAGCCAAATGTCTTGAGTTTGAACCTATCCCTCGGCACCAACATTTCCAACCCAATCATGATATGATGCACTGTCTGTACAGTGGAAATGCAGTCATCTTGAAATAGGTTCTAAAACTCAGTTCAAATAAATTTCTAAAAATTCAGCTCACCTGTTCAGAACTTTCGTCGTTCTTCGTACTTTCGTCCGTTCTTCCGACACCGCTGTCCTTCTCGTGTTTATTGGAATTCTCGGTTGTTGCTGTATCAGTTGTCCCCCCTTCTTCATCGAGGTTACGCTGGAATTAAACAAAAATCAGTAAAAATGTAGACCGCAATTATTCAGGTTAGTAAAGCTCTACAACATAGATGTTTGATCTGAAACTGTGAACACTTACAATAACCGCTTCTTACAAATATATTGCATTAGAAACACACTGTCACTAAGTTCGATATGCTGGCAGTACAATGGAAATAGTATGGTCATTTTGCAACTCTGCCAACTCTGCCAATGCTAATAATTTGACAATATTCTAATATTATAATTGTAATACCGTAATTACTCTAATTATTCAAACCCTCTAATAGTTCAAACACCTAAATTAATCACCGAAAAAATTCCGACCCTAAATATATACACAAACATGACCATTTATTAAAAATTGTAATTTTCTAATTAATCGAACACAGTGATCTTTTCAAAGACTCTTAATGTATAACAATACCACAGCACTATAAACAGCCTTGGCTTTTATATTTCATTAATAATTTGCAATTTACAACAATGTAGGGACATTTTCTTAAAGAACATCAATACATTTAGTTTCTACATACAACAATTTAGGTAAAATTTACTAAAGAATATTCAATAATTCAGTTTCTACATCCAACTGACATCAATGCAGATATTTATTTTCGTATCATCCTCGCCATAAATAACCATGAAATTCCCAATTATATCACTAATTAAGACTTTTTATACATTGTGCAACGGAACTACAAAACCACAAGAAAAATAATGCTAACGATGTTAAAATTTGTTTGAAGAAGGAAGCGTGATACTGTTATATTTAACCATGAATGCTAATAATGCCAGCGCGCCAGAAAAGAAAATTCTTCCTGGAGTCACACTTGTCTTCTACACCTGTTTTTACGAGGACGTAGAAACACACTAAAGATAAAACATCAAAGCCAGAAAAATCAAAACACGTGTGGGAATGCCACCAACTAGCAACCGCAAACCCTGCGCCGAGCTTGAACAATAGTTAACGAGCTTTCGCTATCTTTCCACGGCCATGTTCTACATCCCTCCTACCTCCCGACCACATCAAAGGAGACGTCATCCATTAAACCATATCATCTCCCGGATTATTTTTGTGTTTTAAAAACGGGAAAAAACGAACATGCTTTCTTATTCTTAGATCCAGAATGTGAAGAAACTTGAAACATTGTCCTTCCATCGGTTAGTCTTCTCGACTGTAGTCGTGATAGTTTTTCTTTCGTGTGTTCTGGTAACAGATCCAGGCCTATACGGTGTGTTTCTTTGATGTATCGATACAGTTATGTCCATTATCCACTCAACATCAAAAGTAGTGTCGAGATTATCGCGGTTCACAATGCTAGAGATACCTTAGCGAGGTATTCTTTATAACCGAAGCTCTACAGCCATACTGTAGTTTAAACACAAGCATGTATGTACAAAGATAGAACAAATATTATGGTTTTCTTATAAGATGCCTCAATTCTTCTCATGTCAAGATTGTACAAAGACATGAAAAGTATATATTGACCCAATTTCGTTAAACCATCTCCAGTTTCAACAAATCTAGAATCACTATTGATATTTATTCATTTCGTACCCAAACAATAACAGATGCTAATTAATATGCAGAGTTAGGGCAGCTCAGAGTGGCAGCCATCTTTGTACACTGTTGACAATCAGGTATATAGATCCCCAAGATCCTGTCTAACCGCCATTATGTACGTCATATTAAATGAATACATCTGTTTGGCTCAATGGAGGATCCACAATTACAGGGTCGGATGAGCAAGAATACTGGATGTTCATTGTCAAATAACCTCCCATTTGGAGCTCTTTAGTCGCTGGGGGCCAATTCTTAGCCAAGAACCAGTACGCAGGGTGATGGTGAATGTCAACAAGCTCTGAAGCTCTGAAGTCTGTTCTCAGTGATTGATAAAGTACATTGTGTCGACAAGGGAATCGTGAAGCCTTTCGTAGATATCAACACAGAGACATCTTTTGATGTGAATCGGCAGACCATATTCTGAGCACAAAATAACCCGACATAGTTAAATCAAGATAGCAAACAGTATAATGTACATGTAGATATACTTTTCACATAGATCTACACGTATGAGATTTTGAAAATGCAAAATGTCCAAATAATTTTAAAAAATATATATTTGACCAACAAATATTTGCATCTTCTTCATTTTAAATCTTCGAAAAGTTTTATATCGATATATTCTTCAGAGCATCACACTCTTTTGAAACATACTTCATCACATTGTCCGGGAAAAAATAAATCTTTGAACACAAAACATCATGTATACGTACTATAATCATGACCAAAAGTCTGACACTGTGATTTTATGAAACTTCTTCTAGTATATAGGTGGCTCCAACACTATTCTCTTAACTAGTCCAAGGTACTGTTTATACGGTGTACCTTGAGATTGCTAGTACATATATCTTACTACAGAAGTTGAAAATAACACATTCCTTGTAGTTATGCACCCCTAATTTGATATTTCTTGGATTTTTCTCAAAGAAGATCAACAACAAAAAAAGGAGAAAAAAAACGATTATAGAAAGTAAACACTTGTAGATATAAAGTACCATGATCAAAAGGAGAGAAAAAAAGGATTAACAAGAAAATAAACATTCATACCCTAGAAGTACCACTATCAGCATTCCAAAGTGATACATTTATTTCTGAAGTAAAACTGATAAAAGTACTGTCAACAATGTCTACTTCAGTATTTGTTTGTCCAATAAAGCGTACCGTCCACGTAAATCTCAGTCCTACACATATCTGCTTATGAAAATACACATTGATACCGACAGCTAGGACCCAAGGTCGAGAACGGCCACTTCAACCTCCATTCACCATTAATAACCGCATCCACCAGCCGTTCGCCACATCGACACTAATAGGACCCGACAAAAACATCTACCAGTGTTGTTGGACAGCCCTGATTCTTGCCTGTCAGAGGAGAGTGTGGAGGGCAGTTGCGTGTGGAGGGCAGTTGCGGAAAAAAAGTTAAAAAAATATTACCTGGGAATCGTTTCTCAAAGCTCTTGTATCCACTACAAGACCATAGCACCGTCATAAGTGCACTATAAGAGATGGCTACGAGAGTCCTTATAGTGGTCTCTTATATTACTAGTGGTCTCTCAAGAAATACCCTGTCCCCTAATCTGTGTTATAGTCTACTAGTACCTTGCCCAAAGATATTGAAGCTTTCCTGAGTACGATTTCATGCTCCTCAAAAGTTTTGTCGACAAATCATCACGTAAAATTTGAGCCTGAACACAAAATCATACACAAAAAGTTTCGTAATCTTTGGATGGTCCAGGTATTTCTTCCCCCCACCTTGTCACCAATATCTTAACCCTTTCCCTGCTGGATTAGTAAAAAAATATCACTGCTCTTTAGGGAGTCTCCGGTTGCCTCTAGCATGGAGAGGGTTAACTCTGCTCCAGCAGCTTTCACTGAGAGTCTCCGCGTGAGGTTTGCCGTTAACATATGGAGAACGCGGTGCTCGGATGCGGAGAGACTGAGGCCGTATTGTCACGTATCCTCCTCCGATCGCTGTTGTTCGCAGGTAATGGACGGAGATAACGATTAGAGTTATAATGCCACACAGAATCGAGGTATTACAATGAGGAAATTATTATTAGCCTCTGGACCTGTTCGTGGCGAGTGAAAGGAAAGATGGAGGATGGTCGCTGGGGTTAACCCTGTACATGCTGGAGTTGCCTCTACAAGGCAGCTGTGATTGCTACCAACAGACAGAGGGTTAATTGATGTTAACTCGTCAATGTGTACCTATGTAATTCTCCCATACCCAGTCACGTGGGATAGAGCTAGCTCGTATGATAAACCCATGTGAGATAGCCCTGTTTCTATTTCTCTCCCAGCCGAGAATATAATTATATAAATGAAAAAAATAATAATAATAATAATAAGTAGATTTATATAGCACAAGTGTTTCCATGTGCTATCATCTCTCAATCTTTGTGCTATTTCATTAGCAATGTTATGTAAAGACAGGCAAATTTGAAATATTTGATATGACTCTTGACTGCATTTAACCTTCTCACTGCTGAATAAAATCAAAGTGTTCTATTTCTGCATGTGATTGGGCAAGTTAACTCGCCTTCAGCAGGGGGAGGGTTAAACTAGTAGTTTAAAAGAATTGTCTTCAAAATAGTAGTTTTAAAATACATGTCTTCAAACTAGCTGTTTAAAAGTCCCAGCATCCACCACTATAAAGTAGGTAATGAGACGTTCCAATTCACAAGCATTGATTTACCTTTTTTATATATTTTTTTTTTAGATTTAGATTTTTTCTTTTAGATTTAAAAAAAATGCATATAGCTTCTCTCACTACTTATCCATTTACTCTAATACGAAGGAGAGTAGAGACGAGATGCTTGTACAGACTACAACTCTAGAGGCACACCATAGATGGAGACAGTCTGTTGATTGACCTGTCAGCGCAAATGGCACTTAAATACACTCTCCGTATTTAATCCACAAACACGTCATCAATTCCAGTCAAACTCTGCAAACCCAATGAAAACAAATCTCGCAGATTTTAAGAGGGACTAAATCAAATTTGAAAAGAATTGGCTTGGTTCCGTTGACAAGGTAATAGTTATGTTCATCACATAGGGCAAGAGAGAGCAAGAGAGAGATAAAGTGAGAGAGGGATCACAATTAGGCATTTAATCAGTTCCTTTGGATATCTTGAGAGGAGAGAGAGGGAGAGAGAGAGAGAATTAGGCTATTAATCGGTTATTTTAGAGGTCTTGAGAGAGAGAGAGCAGAGAGAGAGATATCACAATTGGGCTTTTAATCAGTTCCTTTGGAGATCTTGAGAGAGAGGAGAGAGAGGGAGAGAAAGGGAGAGAGGGAGAGAGAGGGAGAGAGAGAATTAGGCTTTTAATCGGTTATTTTAGAGGTCTTGAGAGAGAGAAAATTAGGCTTTTAATCGGTTCCTTTGGAGACCTTCAAAGAGAGATAGATAGATAGATAGAGACATAGAGAGAGAGAGAGAGAGAGAGAGAGAGAGAGAGAGAGGAAAGGAGAGGAGAGACAAACAGAAGGAACAGAGGATCTGAATTTGTTTTTGTTTGGCCTTTCGCTCCTCTGCCCAGCTGGTTTAATAGCCGGCCTCTCAGCGGCAGCCAGTCCTGACAGTGACAGGAATCAGCTGTGACACAGGGGAACCCAGTCAGGTGCTTTATGTTCCTCTCTTAACAGTAAAACAAACCCCAGTTCTCCTTCCCGATGTCTTCCTGCTATCACTTTCCATTACAACAACGCTGGATTTGCATGACAATATGCAACTGTAGAAGCAGTTTTGGCATGCCAGCGGAAATTTATATCCTTTGTTGTCTGGGAGGCAACGTGATCTTTGACTGTGACCCATGCTATTTCCCTTAATGTACAACCTTCAGGTGGTTTCCATACTACTGACCTGACAACCACTTAACATGTTCCAGAATACGACATGAAAGGTCCAAGAAGGACACGTGCATTGGTTCTAAGACCAATGGGACGTTATTGAAGAGAAAAAATATTTCAATGCATTTTATTTTACTTCACATACCGGTAATCTTCTGATTTTCCAATTTGATGGTCTTAATTCTTCGAATACTTCATGTGAATTCTTGGTGCCAAATATTTTCAATAAAAGCAACCCATCTGCCTAAATATTGTGAATTATTTTTCAGGACATAGTGTCAGGTGCAACACTTTCCATCTTTCTCATCAAAATGCCATGACTGAAACATAGCAATGATAGCACCAATGCCATGACTGAAACATAGCAATGGTAGTGCCAATGCCATGACTGAAACATAGCAATGGTAGCGCCAATGCCATGACTGAAACATAGCAATGGTTGCGCCAATGTCATGACTGAAACATAGCAATGGTAGCGCCAATGCCATGACTGAAACCTAATAGCAATGGTTGCGCCAATGCCATGACTGAAACATAGCAATGGTAGCAATGCCATGAGATTCAATGCCATAGCAATGCCATAGCAATGCCATGACTGAAACATAATGATGATGTCCAATTCTATGACTGCAGCAGAGCATCGTTTGCCCCTAGTACTGTACGACCATAACATAGCAATGTTGCCCACGCTAAGACTGTAACATGGTAGCAATGTTGCCCATGCTAAGACTGTCACGTGGTAGCAATGTTGCCCATGCTAAGAATGTCACATGGTAGCAATGTTGCCTATGCTAAGACTGTAACGTGGTAGCAATGTTGCCCATGCTAAGACTGTCACATGGTAGCAATGTCAGACTTACCCGTGCCAGCATGTGTGCCATGTACGCCATGTTGTCATGGTGATGTTTC
Organism: Lepetodrilus galriftensis; assembly: GCA_032361785.1. Classification (NCBI taxonomy): domain Eukaryota; kingdom Metazoa; phylum Mollusca; class Gastropoda; order Lepetellida; family Lepetodrilidae; genus Lepetodrilus; species Lepetodrilus galriftensis. The sequence goes on along the minus strand of JAUTBZ010160611.1, from coordinate 3,380 downwards.
TCTAGCAGGTCCATGTGTAGGTCATCCAGCACCATGTTGTGTTCCTCCATGAAGCCGTCATCACACTGCAAGAACAGAAGATGAGGGAGTGAATGTGGAGTTTAACGTCACTGCAGGTACAGAAGATGACAGTGTTACCTTAGGAGGAGTCATCACAGTGTTAACATACAAGAAGTTACCACAATGAATGAAAACATCACAGTATTACCACACAAAAGGTAATACCATAGGAGAAGTCATCAAAGTGTTACCATAGGAGAAGTCATCAAAGTGTTACCATAGGAGGAGTCATCACAGTGTTACCATAGGAGAAGTCATCAAAGTGTTACCATAGAAGTAATTAAAGTGTTACCATAGGAGAAGTCATCAAAATGTTACCATAGGAGAAGTCATCAAAGTGTTAGCATAGGAGGAGTCATCACATTGTTACCATAGGAGAGGTCATCAAAGTGTTACCATAGGAGAAGTCATCAAAGTGTTACCATAGGAGAAGTCATCAAAGTGTTACCATAGGAGGAGTCCTCAAAGTGTTACCATAGAAGTCATCACAGTGTTAACATAGGAGGAGTCATCAAAGTATTAACATACAAGAAGTTGCCACAATGAATGAAAACATCACAGTGTTACCACACAAAAAGTAATTCCACATTGTGTTATCATACAAGAAGTCATCATATTGAAAATGATGAAATTTTCTAACCATACGAAAAGTCATTGTACTGAAGCAACAGAACATGATGTTACCATAGAAAAAGTCATCACATTTAGAAGGAATTACAGTGTTACAGTGCTCCCTTGATATAATGCTGAAGTTGAGGTCCATGACATGCCACACACGAATAAATAATTATTTTTTAAAATGGCGTTTCCGAATCCTCGGTGCATCGAAGGGCATTATATCGAGGGAGCACTGTACCATATAACAAATGAGGCAATGTATCTACATGATGATTAAAACAGTATTTTTCTTACATTAACCATTTTCCTATTTAAGACAACGTTGTGATGACTTCATCAGTGCATGCAGGTTAAGACAACTGAATACATTGTAAATATTTTTTTATCAACAAAATCAGAACCAGTTTATCATCAATATTGATTCTCATGATTACTCCCATTATTCTCTCCGATGACCGACATTAGGCAGAATAACAAATATGAATACTGCCATCAAAACACACAAATCACAAAGCTTATAACATAAATGCCATAAACTAGATCAAGTTTAACGAACCCAAACACAATTACTTTCAACTTTCTACTTTTTTCCCCTCGTTTCCGATTCCCCAATAAATCACGGACATCGCGAGGTATTTCGGTAATGAAGCAAACCTGGTCTTATCATGGAGAGATGTACAAGGGAGGTAAATCATGGGTCAGGATGGGTTTTGAAGGAGGAACATCGTTATTCTAGATTGCTGACGTTGGGTTTAGACCCATCAGAGCTTGCACCAGGTTACCTCAAATAGTTTTATATCGGCGTAGGTCCTTTTGAGAAACTATCACAGGTGTAGTGTGAAGATAACCGAAAGACTACTTATTCAATATGTCAAATACTTACACATTGGTCTTACCAAGAAGCAATCGCAGGTGTTGTGCGAAGATAACCGTAAGACGAAAGACTACTTACTCAATATGTCAAAAGGTTACACATTGGTCTTACGGAGAAGTAATCGCAGGTGTTGTGTGAAGGTAAACAAATATTACTTATTCGACCTGTCACGTGTATCATTAGACAAGATGGAATGTTGGACTAATGGAATATCTGTGATGTAATCAGTCATCAAGAATGCTCTTGTACTCTTACTAAGTAACTCGCAAATCCTTATTGTACAACCATACTTAATAGCTTGCAATGATTGTGAGTGAATATGTCGTTTAACATCCCTGCAGGAATCGTTCACCCATTTACTATGATTAATAACTTGCAAATCCTTATTATACAATCATACATATTTCTTTTCTCCTTGTCTCTACATAACATTATCATATCGTCGCAAATGGGTGAAAGATTCCTACAGCGACGTTAAACTCCATATATATTCACTCATTATCATATGAAAATACATTTTTTTCTTTTTTCTTTTTTTTCTACCTCATGGCAAGATATCATTTTCAATGCTTCATAAACCCCTGTGTGATAAACATATACAGCAAAATGGAAATATATTTCCTGGCTAAAAATGGTAACCATTGGAAACTCATGTAATTACAATGTCAGAGTTGATATGATGTAAGAAAAATGTAGTTGTCTAAACCACAACCTGACATAACATGGTAGTCATAAATAGTTCATCACAGGTTACCATAACATTTGTGAGCGAAGATAGTAGGTTAACGAAGATAGTAGGTTAACGAAGATAGTAGGTTAACGAAGATAGTAGGTTAACGAAGATAGTAGGTTAACGTACCCATCTAGCAGTTATCATTAACTTCAACATATTTTCTTATCATGATTGATGCATTATGGAAAAAACTAAAACAATATAATCTATGTGGTAGTAAATTTATAGAAATCGACCAAAAAAAATGAAATCCTTTTTCATTGCCATACTTTCGAACTGTCAGTGTCTTGGTATCGTATATTTGGAACACCTTACATCTCGAAAAGGAAAGATTTCAGATCAAAGAATCCTCGAAAAACATTCATAGACGAGTTGTGAGGGAAGTATCACCATACATCATCATAACTAGTTGTCAGTATAGCAGTGTTGAGGAGGCTTGAATGTGATAACTCCTGGCACATCAAAGTAGGAATACTTTCATGTTATAGTAAGTGATGCTATTTTCCTATCAGTCGTTACATCACTAGCATTTATTTCCTAAGAGTCTCCCCGTTTTTCAGAGAAACGTTGTTTTTCAGAGACGTTTCTCGCAATCTTTACGTCCCTGAACTCCGACCTCTCTCACACTTGATGATCTTAGCAAATGTTCTCGCGTTTCATAGACTACTGTTGGCAGGCTGACAGTATATTTTTGTTAGTGATTCAAAACACAGTTGGGCACTCGGTAACTTCTACTATACCAAAATTATATTACAAATATTAATCACTTTCAACATTTTGATACTATTCTTAAGCTAAAGCATGTAGTAAAATCTCCCTGTCCAATGATATGTCCCCATTAGCATCATGTTGTAAATTAAAAATGAAATAAAAAAATCTAAAAAAACTTGAATCAAAATAAATTGAATATTTCATATGAAAACGATAAAAATAAATTCAACCATATTACCGTAATTACTCTAATTATTCGTACGCTCTAATAGTTCGTACACATAAATTAGTTGCCGAAAATAAAAAATTTCCGATTCTAAATTTTCGAAAATTACCATTTTTTAAAGATCGTAATTTTCTAATTATTCGAACACAGTGATTTTT
>JAUTBZ010160600.1:0-11000 GCA_032361785.1 Lepetodrilus galriftensis | reverse complement strand
AGTAGTAGTAGTAGTAGTAGTAGTAGTAGTAGTAGTAGTAGTAGTAGTAGTAGTAGTAGTAGTAGTAGTTATTATTAAACATATTATTATGTTATATTTTATTATCATTACTGTTGAATTATGCTAACGTTTTGTTTAGGTTGTTTAAATAATAGGATGCTAAATGTAATATACATTTAACTATAAAAAGTCTGTATTTAGCTGTTTCTCCTCCACAAGAACTATTTAAACGCATCACAAACATCTATATGAAATCAACTGTATTTAATTGAATTGCTCGTGAACGCTATGATTATCTTCACGTGAATTTACTCAAGTGTTGATCCGCCTAGTAGATACATCCGCACAGTTATCAAATAGTCCAATTACATATGGTGCGATGCCATCTCTAGCTCTTATTACTGTTAATCTTGATGTTCTACTGGTAACGAAGAGAAACTACACTAGTCCATAAGTTTACTTTGGAAACAACTCATCACGGTATATGTAGTACGATCTGATATGTTGGCGGCGTCCTCTGATTGGATATCGATCGGAGGTCAGAGGTCAAGCAATGTAAACACGTCTGTGCCTTAAAAGGGTGGAGCGTGTCAACGTCTAAATAGTTATAAAGGGGAGAGAATGATGTATTGATGGTCATATTAGACCGCTAAACTATGAGAATTAGTCGCTGGTTGTACGAAACTACGTCTACCAGACCAGAAAACCCGTTCTTGTAGATTGTGATGGCTCCAGCGAGGGGTGGCAACCGGCATTTGTCAACAGATAAAATGGCCCCGAACATATGACTAATCAGTCCGAGTACACATAAACATGTTTCTCCGGGGAAGCAATTTTCTCGTGTGTGCCACGTGACCAATTGGTACCAACAGAAAATGGAAGACATGGAATTTGAAAGATTTGACAAGAATATTATTTCAGCGAGTAATGAGTGCCTGGGTTGGTTCAGAAGTCCATGTGAATCCTAACTGTCTGGCGCTAAATGGCAGCTTGGGTTAGATAATACCCATGGCGTTGAGTGTGTGTATGTGAAGGGGGTGCGCGCACTATACTTGACATTGTGTACCAATATTAAAAAGATGTCTAGGCTTCTATCTCAGATTATGCTTCAACTCTTTAGTGTTGTAAACCAATACAAGGGTAAATCTTCCGACTCATGGCTGATAATTATGATCCAAACAACTACGGTACCATAAGTAAGCTATTCACTTCCATTGTTGGTAAGCGTAGGTATGCTTCATCGTACGAATTTGACTTGCTATCATGCATCCAAACTGGTGTTATTAAAAGTAATACTATCCACTGCCCATTACCCCACCCCAAGTCAATGAAAGACAAACATCACTTAAATCTAACATCGTAAACCCTTTTAAGAAAAATCGAGATTAAAGCCGATCGTATTAGTGAACAATGAACGTGTTCAAATAAATGTAAAATATAAATAAATCGAAAAGTTAAACTGTATATTTTGTTCACTAATTATATATAACATACAATTTATTTTGTAGTCCAGGTAATGCACTTGTTATTAACCGCATCCCCAGACAAAGACATTTACACAGAGGAACAGAGATACCATTAGTCAGAAAACACCAGTTTACGTCAATCGAATGCTTGCATTCCTCCAACTGATGCTCCCAATGGATTTCGGGAAAGAATGGAGTAATTCGTATACGAGTCGGCAAAAGAAGTTGTTGTATCAGTGTACAGACAGTGTCAGGTTTTCATTTACATCGTTTCTCGAAGCTCGCATATATACGACGAGACCATAGCGCTCTCGTAATTGCAAGATCCCCCACTATGAGAGTCCATGTATGGTATTTAGTAGATATGAGAGCTTCGAGAAACGATACCCAGAGATTTTCCAAGTTGCAGTACTTGCTACTGAACTATCATCCTCGACAGCCCAGGTCATTATGACTACACTAACCTCCGTCAAATGACGGTGATTAGTGTAGTCATAATGGCATGTGTTTTCGAGGATGCTGAACTATATGGACTCAGTGTCAAAATAATCAAAGCACTTTCACGAAGTACATGGGCAATAACTATTAGGATACTAGGATAAAGAAACATTTTATTCCGATATTATTCCCATATGTCAAATGTAGCTTGGTTAATACTGAATAGATGATGACTTGAAACATGGAAGGAAAGTGTTTTATAATTGAACAGCATAGTTCCCTTTGATGACAAAATTATACATAGGCAATGGCTGTAATATGACTTTGACGATGTCATTTCATAACAGAAATAAGTCTAATGGTTACATTGAACATATAATGCTTAAACAAAATGTAAAACCATAGTGAATCAAATCAACAAAGCGGTTTATTTTATCCCAGAAACGGAGGATTTTAGAAGTTATCTCATGTTAACCTCTCAGAAACATTCAAACGATTCAAATACCAACTCAAATCCCATTTTTATAATCAGCTACTAGTATACAAATACTCTCTCTCCCCCTCTCTCTCTCTCTCCCTCCGTCTCTCTCTCTCTATCCCCATCTCTCTCCCTCTCTCTCCCTCCATCTCTCTCTATCCCCCTCTCTATATCTCTCCCTCTCTCTCTCTCTCTCTCTCTTCTCTCTCCCTCTCTATCTCTCTCCTCTCCTCTCTCTCTCTCCTCTCTCTCTCCCTCTCTCCCTCTCTCTCTCTTTTCTCTCTCTCTTCTCTCTCTCTCTCTCTCTCTCTCGCTCTCTCTCTCGCTCTCTCTCTCTCTCTCTCTCTCTCTCTGACTCTCTCTCTCTCTCTCGCTCTCTCCCTCTCTCTCTATCTCTCTCTCCCTCTCTCTCTCTCTATAATACATAGTATCATAATGTCCATCACGTTCCCTATGGTTATTATGGTATATATTACGACGGAGTGGTCACTCTCTTCAGGACACAGTGTACTTCATGACACGATGACCTCATGGGTGTCATCTATGTCCATCTCAACGTGCTCTTCACGGTTCCTGTGTTACCCGGATACACAGAGCCAAGTTATGTTCAACATGGTTAGCGCTAGCCGGGTTTACTATCACATTGCGTCGCACTTCACGAAGGACGTTAACAGACGAATACCAGTTAACAAAGTCGCTAGATAAAGTAACCCCTATTATGAACAAGCCTGCATTTCGCAGTTCTCACCAAACCAAGTTTACAGCCCTAGCGTATGACGTTTTTACGGCTTGATCCTATCCGGTCAAATATGTTTAATGATTAGTGGTAGACTAGTGTAGACGTGGTATTAGTCTTACAGAGGAGACAATGACTGGAATAGTATAATAACTACTCTCCATTGTCATCCTGTGTATGAAACAGCGCAACTCTGAAGTATAATTTTAGCAATACCGGTATAGTAGTCTCTGGGTAAGGTTGGCGTTAGAGTTTAAAAATCAATAAAAACAAAAATAAAAATACAAAAACTGTTATGCCTCTATTAAAAGAAAATACATAAAAATATGAAATATTGAAAACCAGTGGGACGTGCGGAAAACATAGCTTAATTGTTGCTCAGTATACTTGAGTAGATAAATCAAATGTACATACTTTCAGGTTAAAACATTTTGACCATGAAATATGTCAATATACCGTGAGTGTATGCCTTTAAAAAACATAGTATCACAGATCGTTGACCGGCTTATAGTGGTCTAGCGAAGTTTTACATGAAAATATACGTTTGTTTTAACAACACAAGTATTTTATAAAACCAATGCCTTATTCCTCATGTCTCTCTAGTATTTATTAATACGACACGACGTATACCTGTTGGTGCCAGTGGTCGTGAAAGGTTATTTTGATTAATTAATCCCACTGTATAACACATAACGATTACCTTGCTGTCCATATAACTAGAATAGAAATCGACGTGAACACGAAATAATAAATATTAGATCTACATACAGTCAAACAAGACGACGAGATGGAAAAACACTTTCATGATATTAATATAGCTGATGATACGACGCCTTGCCACCGCCCTTACAATACGATTGTATATGTTTTCATATTACATATTCTACAATTATAAAAATAAATCCTAAATAGAAATGACAAAATATTCATAATAGTGACTGGGAACATAGATATTAATGTACAAACGTGTGGACGTGTAGGTGTTTAATGTTCACCAGAGCCAATACACGCCAGTCATGTGGATAACGTGTGTATACACACAGATGATGTTACACAAAGTTCCATTGAAGTAAATATAGCTTTTATGTCATTCAGATATACGGTCCGATATCCCCCTGTTCCCCTTGTCTTTCGTCTGAGCGAACATACAGCGGGACAATAAACTCCGTATCATTATACCGCTGATGTCTGCGAACGCTTTGATTGTATTGGACGCTCTCCAATGGTAGGAATCCTATATAGTCATTTACGTAGACGGGTCTCCTTTTTTCGAGGTTAAGACATCACTCATGGATTATATGCTGGCGAATTTAAATATTTACCTTTTGTATTTTATATCCCAATCGTTTAACCTATTTGATACCTTATGCGTCACAAAACTAACCTGATTTATCAAAACATACAACTCTTAAAGCAAAGGGGTTAATATAATTGATAAGATCTCGATTAATTAGACCGTTGTTTATCGATGACCAACAAGTATAATAATGAACAAAGGGACAGAGTTTTTGACGCGATCGTAGCACTACGCTACATTAACGCTGCGCTATTTGTCAGTATTTGGCTTGTGTAAGTCATTGTGTTGTGTCTCATTTGGATGTTTGTGTCTCTTGAGGATGAGACGTGACATGTTTGTGGTCTCCCACACGCAGCTCGCTTAGGACGACAAGTCACCTCGGTCTATAAAGAGTAAACCAAGCAGAGAATCCGATGCGTCAGTCTCCTTTGAAAACCGAGTCTACACTATCTGTTTAAAATCTTCCTCGTAGGGACGACCTAGTTGTGACTTGGGAATATGAATATGTCCAGGATATATCACGTTGGAGATGCATAAGCTTAATAGAAACAGTACAGGGAGTAATATGCTGTTAATTTGCAGAGATCAAGATAGCATAATAAGACACTACATGTCGTAGAGATGTTCAAGATAGCATAGTGAGAAGTCACGAACAGTAATGTCGTAATTATTCAAAGCTTAATAACCTACACTGAAGCGTAATGCTGTTCGTAGTAGAACACTAAAAATCATAATGTTACTCCGCCGAGATCCATATTTTATATATAGTAAAAACTTATGAAGCACAGTATTGTTCATTTGCGGACATCCATTGCTAAACTGTAAGACACTACGAGTCATAATGGTGTTCATTTGGGGATGTCCTTAGATTAGTAAAACACTATTACAAAGGGTTAACGCTTTTCATTTGTTGCGATCATAGATTAGTAAGGCACTATATAAGTCATATAATGGTGTTCATTCGCGGAGATCTATAACTACTAAGCGTAAAGATGTTCTAGGGTGGAGTTCTATTGATTAGTAAGACATTACAAGGTGTAAAACTGTTCATTTGTGGAAATGGTTTCCTATGTAAATTATCAGTGACACATATACTGATGACGTCCTTTGACACGACAGTCGAATGCTTATTTTCACGAGGTACTTCACTTGATAATTTTGATGCCCACATTACCTTCTGAAATACATATAACGTATATTAACAGATTTACGTCATTACGATGTGTATAGGAAACTATTACAATTCGCAATGAGGCTAGCGTAGAGATATAGCTTAGTGGAAGACTACTTAGATTATATCTTTAAAACACCACAAAATGTCCAGATATATATACACTGAATCTCTAGAGGCATAGAGACGTTCTAATGAGTAGGATAAATTGATAAACCGAAAACGGTTTCACTTCCTTGTTCGTGTTCAAGAAGACCGCTCGACTATAGAACCTAGCTAGTATGACGACGTAGATGGTGTACTGTAGGCCTACATGATGACACGCGACATTCTTTTGAGAAGCTGTACACAATATTCCATTGAGAAATTCAAACACATGCTTTACATTGTAATCTACATCGCCTGGCTTTTTGTAGGTATACTTATCTACCTTGCGAATCTGAACAACAAAATGCTCATGTTACAAAGTACCTCGTGAAAACAAACATTCGACTGTTGTGCCAAACGCCATAATTATCTGTGTCACTGTTAATTGCTAAGGATAATGTAAAAAATGAAACTAGAGACTCGTTCCGTGGGTGATTGGGTTAATATGTTTTGTTACAGCTAATTTATAATTGTAGGTGCGTGTAACATGATTGTATATATTGGTCAACCTATAAGTAAAAGTGTTTGGAGAATTGCTTATCTCAATGATGTAGCAGAATTGTGAAGTTATGAGCCATACCATGGCTCATTCATTTAGCTGTGGAAGAACAGTGTAGACTAACAGGTTTGTAGATGTATCTATATCATAATAGTGTAGCTCAACAGAGTTGAGAAGTAGTTCACCCATGTAACAGAACTGTTGACATGACAAGCATATTCTAGTGTCGTACGGGTTGCACAGTTTTAAATGTTTAAATGCGTCTTATTCTTTGTCGAAATCATGGTCGCTCTTCAGAAGTGAAGACACACAGTTCTATGGAAACATAGTATGCACCATTACTAGGATAACAAGTAGCATCAAGTAGTAGCTATATACTAGTAGCATCGAGGGTTTCAACATCTACGTGCGTGACGCAGCGCCATGCTATATATTCAATTTTTGTTTTCCTCTGATTTTAAATGTTTACTTGTATGTTTTATTATTCATCAAGTAAAGGTCGCTCTTCAGATAGGAAGAAAGACAGTTATAGTGTCACGGCTACAACAGTATACCATTGGGAAAGCATTCTCTTCATATTCAGGACCCGAGATGACTAAACACTTTCAGTTCTATTTTCCCAAAGATGACGAAACATTCAGAGTACGATTTCATGCTCAAGCTCAAATTTTATTTAGGGTTATCTGTATAATCTGAACAAAACCAAGCATGAACAAAATGCACTTTAAAAGTGTTCGTGATCTTTGAGCCCGTTTTAGCAACGCATGCCAATGCTGAAGAACAAAGACCTCATTTAACGTTAGGAATATCAGAATCAGTTATACGTCTCAATAAAATACAATATAAAATACAGTAACTGTTGGCTGAGATACATGTATTTAAAATCAAGACACAGACGAGCCACGAGTGATGACAATGGGAAATCACAGACCATGTTTGCTATTATTTCTACACACCTGGTAATCTACCATTCGTCAGCATCAGATTTTGGGGACAACTTAATCCATGTGTCACCGTGTCAGCTGTACACGCCGTCAGAGTGAGATGCACAAACATCATAGTTTGACCAGTTACTTGATCAGTTGCTTGACCAGTTGCTTGAGCAGCTGATGCTGACTGATACCTACACCGTATCAGATAACCACACTTACAGAAGTCTTGATATCTTCATTGACGACGCTCCATGGTGCGACTTTCTGCCACCTGTATCGTCCAGAGAGCTCACTACACATGGTGGGACTGACATCTACTAGCAGTGCATGTAAAACAATTTTGACCGTAAAAGGGTACTTGCTGATATGTTCTTCAACACAAAACACGAATCTTGACTGTTCTTCAATAGGTGAATATACTTACGTGGTGCTGTTTTCATTATGTCGTGGTAACGTTTTCGCTCGCGAAAATTGGTGCCGTTTTGCTATCGTGCCGTCATATAGCTAGAGACCAAAACATAATGTTGTAGGTGTATGCAATTAACATAAGCTGCTTATGACATATCTGATAACATTAACTACAATATAATAATAATGATACTAAATTAATAATATAAAGTTTCACGATCTCCATCCAGCTTGCTTCAGGTCACCACGACCCGATCAACGTGACCGGACACCCCGTCATGTTGTCCTCGCCAGGTCGCCTAATTAACGCCTGCTAATCCTCATTAAGAGCTGAGATTACACGCAGGATTATCTCTCCTTGACACGAGGCCGGTGGATTATCTCCCCCTCGAAAGGAGGTGGTGATTGACAGGTGGCGTTGCGGTGTTAATGTCAGATTGGTGAGTGATAAAAATGGCTGTTAACTTATTATTCTTCTCAATGGTCCGATTAATGTTATGTTGTCGTAATATTAAATGAAGGCAAAGCTTTAGACCCCCGTGAAGTCATTGATGTAATATATATTGAATCCAAGATATAAAATTGGTTTACCCTAAAAAAAAGAGTAATACTAAAGGACACCAATCAATCAATCAATAAATCAATAAATCAATTATAAACAAGCAAACAAAATACAAAACAAAAAATAACAAATAACACACACACATACACATAAGTGCACCCACCAACACACGCACACACACACACACATAAAAAAATGAACACCCACTCCCCCAATAACAACAAATACAAATAAAATAATTATGCAACCTGTCATTGCATCAACCAATCGACTATATGTGCTCCATAAACTTAAATTTGTCAAATTGAGATAAATACAGTGCATTAGCTATCAAAAGTTTACTTTATATCTTCTTGAATCCTGATGTGATACACAATCACGTTGCACAATGGCGTGAACTCCCAATATCAACAAGCAACAATATGAATGTCCTTGATCGTGACTGTGCAAGAAAACAGATACTAATTTCCCTATCAACTGATTGTAATCGTTAGCAGAAAGCAACCACGTACCAAAGTAGAAATGTGACGTGGAAAGAAGAGAAAAGTGCATGCTGTTTGAGGAAGTATACACACATGCATATAGATTGGTACTTAGGATGTGTTCCGTTAAGTTTTCAAATTGAAAATTATATTTTCTCACAGGTGCTGGCAACAGAAATTAGTTTATGTGGGATTTATTTCAAATGGAACCGTAGCGATAACTTAAAAATGTTACAACATAAAACGTGACTATTATTCGTGCAGCTTGATTTTTAATGAGATATGGTTTTATTTGACTCACAAAATACTGGTATACTTTATCCCGTAGATACACAACATAATGCGGAGTAGGCTACATCGTCCACAGTCAATACCCAGACCACCATAATATACTCAACGAAATAAATTAAGAAACCAATAGATATTTTATAATTATACGGATGCTTTTTATAACATTTCGGAACTCGGCTAGAGTAATCAGGTACCGAGATTATGAAACGTTTTGAGTAATATTTCATGCTCAATGTCAAATTTTATTGTGGGATTTCCGGACAAGACTTTGCATTGAACACGAAATCGTACACGAAATCATAATTCTGAGGCTTGCCATGGTATGATTTTTCTTCCAAAGCGTCTGCAAGTTCTTGAAGCTTATCTGGGTACTGTAGGCGTTTGGAAATGATTTCTTGTTAAGATAATTATAATTAATGTCACTTAATACATTTTGCTTAGTATAGTGCGGTAAGGTATTTTTAGTTCCTACATACATTTATTATCTGAAGCTCAGATCAGAACATAAATTGATTCCCATGTTAAGCTTAACGTTTTCCGCTTAACGCATATTAATTTCGTAATATACGATCTAGATAGAGATCTAATATCAATTATTGTCCTCATAGACAACACTTTATCTATATCAAAATTAATCACACATACTTCATGAACACAATCATGATCAGAGGTTGCGTGATTGTATTTTATTTATGATGTCATATCAAAGGCTAATCATGTTGTCATAATCTGATCTGACTGAAACCATAGCTTCACGGTTCATATTGCAGTCCTAGGTTCGCATTGCAGCTGCTTGGGAAATCCCCCGAGCGGGTATACTAAGAATATGTTTTATTCATTGATATTTCATAACGCTTACAGTATCAACTGATGCGAAAAACGGACACGCTTCGAAAGCATCAACTTGTTTACGTTATATCCTGTCTTTGAAAGTTACGTAAGATATTTACATGAAGTGAAAATATTCATTTATCGACATGCCGTACGAGTAAACTTTGCATACACTTGTCTAACGAACATAATCATTAATGGAAAGGGCTCATATTTGAATCTTATCGCCCATATCGAGCATGTTAGAAATTAATATTTTAAATACATTTGCATCATGTGTTGTATCATCTATTAATAGGCCGGTACTTATTTATGTATCTTAATAATTTATTATAATAGAAATGTCTTTCTGTAATAGGTGGGTGACATGAACTGTGGACTATATGCATGTTCATGTGGTAGCGAGTAACGGACTTGGTGATTGGACGAGCGTCAGCCTATCTGCAACAAGCACAAGCGAGCGAGTCCTTAGTAGCGTTGCAGACCACAGCGAACCACGTTGGGTGCTTCATCGCTCTAATAGGGAGAAAAGTCAATGGCTAACGGATTTTCACAATAATGGATTGGGGATACTCTTTGAAAGTTTGGACAAGTCTTGTAAAACCAAAAGTGGGAGATTCTACTGTGCGGTACTTCAAGCTGTGATTGTTCAGTGTATTCGTTCAGTCATGAGTTCTCAAAACAGTTTGGATTATATCATTGAGAATGAGGATTTCATACGCAAGTTTTCCACAGGTGAGTCGCGCGGTTACCTGTGTTATTGTAAATACTCATATACGCCAGCAAACACATGCAAACGAATACTATTCTTTACAACATATTCATCCTGTTTATTTAGTTGACCAGACAAAATATTTTACTGGGGGACAGACTAGGAGAACTTTAGTGGACAGGTGTTCATAAGAAAGCATTAAACTAGACAGATGTATGGATGGTTGCACGGAGTATGCGGTACGTGTAAGTGTGCTGTTCGTAAGACAGGGTATGGTATAGGAGTTATAGTGGCATTGCCTGTTAAAGTAAAAGTATCAAGTGAACTAGAGTGAGAACGATTGGGACCCATGTGTGGAAGCTGAGCGGTGAACTGAGAGTCCCATTGGGATAGGTTCGTTTATCGTAAGTCTTGTCGCTATGGAATAGTCTCTCTGGAATGAGAAGGTTCTAATTTATCTCAAATAGTCACTATTATTATTATTATTATTATTATTATTATTATTATTATTATTATTATTATTATTATTATTATTTTTATTATTATTATT
>JAUTBZ010160589.1:0-11000 GCA_032361785.1 Lepetodrilus galriftensis | reverse complement strand
AAACTGCCATTAACTAATGACGTGATTAGCCGTTATTCCTGCATTGACTTTCAATGCTAGCGTAACGTCACATTAGTAAATGGAGGTTTAATGACACGTTAACGAAGCATTAACGTTTCATACAACCTGGGCCAGGTCATTGCCCCACTATAAGCAAGCCATTTACATATCACTAAAAATAGTTTTAAAAAATTGTGTCACAAGCACTGCTAAAAATGCCATACATTGTGCCTGCAGCTTACTTAAAATAGATACATAAAAAATAAATGTTCTAGACATTAAAGAATGGCTTATATAACCTGCAGGCGATACATTTCCATATTACTGATTTGTTGTGACGGCCATTGTTCAGCATCTGTTAACTGCTGCAACCGTATCCGGCTACTATATCCATGGTTTACATAGCAACGTGTAAATAACCAACATGAACAGTAAAACACCTGGAACAGTTTTATACCCAATAGCTTCCAAATTAATCAATACATGCTGTCTATAAGATAAGCATGTCATCTCAAAGAGTTATGAATTCCCCATTGGTGAATCAATTCCCAAAATAAACTAGTTTACTAAATGCGGAATTCCCACAAGTAGTGGTTTATCAGACAAGAGATTGCAACATTTATGCACTAAACAAGCTTTCATATATCAGAAATGTTGTCGAAGATACAAAAAGGACAGAAAATATGTGAAAAATTGGTTTTATTGCCAATATTAAATGAAGCAATGATCGACTTTTATCAAACAAGTGTAGATTGAAAATATGATAGAAAAAAACCCCGAACAAATATGAGCAAACAACTACAATAATGAAACAGTTGAAATAAACATCTATTGTTTTTATACGACTCGTTCTCTACCTGCTGGATTAGGCACAGTATCCTTTTGGGCATCTCCGGTTGCCGCCAGCATGGAACGAGTTAATCCAGGCTTGTCACCATACACACTAAATACCCAGAATGTACAAGCCATGGTACCATTGTACTATATCTGAAATTTGGTCTACTGCATTCATACTTCGGAAGCAAGAAGACAGATGTTAAGAAGGATTTTTGAATTTATATGAAGCATTGTAAATAAATCCAGCATATATTATATTTTAGACATACTAATGGCCCAAGAACTTGGTACGTATATTGAGTACAGTATACATACTACTAAATATAAAATGCCAACAGAATTAAACTTCTTTTCTGAGAATAGAACTTACTATATTTTCATTAAACAATTCATTTTATGCAGTATAAGAAACATTTCAATGTTTATGAATTGATGAAAAAGATGTTCGTCTCATTTTCAATTTCATTTAACTACTATGTAAAGATCTACAAAACATAACTATCAAGTATATAAATTGATGTCGCCAAAATATTTGTGCTTGAAAATCAAACAAAATTTTAATCTAATTTATCAATATGGATTTCTCCAAACTTTCAATTTGAAGTTGTAACATAATTATATTAACTTCCTTGTCATCTACAGTCAATGTATTGACTTGCCAATTGGTTGTATCAGGTAATAACCTAACACATATTAAATATGATCTAATACTAGAAATCTCTTCTCATTAAATGTCATGTTAATAGCTTGTGCATGGTACATAAATAAATACACTTCTTGAACAGGAATTACTAGAAGAGACAGTTTATAAAACATTAATGTAATTCAAAATTAACTTGAGACAGAGTATAAACGAACAAAAGCAGGCGTAAATATCCGTGTTAGAATAATAGCATACCATGAGGTAGGCGAGAAGCTCAGACCGTCGCGTCACAACGTGGGACTTTGATATGCGCCACGCTGAGATATGACGGTCAGAGCTTCTCCACCTAACAATGAGGATGAGTGTGTAACACTGTGTGTTTATATACATAGCACCAAGTCGAACAGATCTATTAGCATATTATGTACAATAGTGAAAAGCAAAGTATAATTTGTTAATTACTTGTTTTTACGTATGCAAATTTTGTATAGTTAATTCAGTTATTTCAATAACAATCTGCACAAAGGCTTTACATAAGACTATTCTTAGCAAATCGATTTCAACAGATCCTAATTATGTATATGATGAGATTCTGAAATACTGTGTTTAGTAATAGACAGTGTACTATAGTGAGCAGATAGAACAGTATTTGATGATAATGGTTGACATCCACGTCGTATAATGATTGACAGACATTATATAATGATTGACAGGCATCTCACACCCATGTAATAATTAACAGACATGATATACAATGATAAACTGTAATCATGAATGATTGACAGACAGATGTCATATAATGATTGACATAATTATTTATCATACATAAATGTTATATAGAAATGTTATATACAATGATTGACAACCATGTTACACAATGATTGACAAATATGTTATACAATAGTTTACGACAGTATGGTTGTAATAACATACCCTGAACCACATGGAATGTTAATCAATATTAATATATTACATAGATATTATTTGTGACAACACCGAACAGCAGTATTTATCACAGATGTAGACAAAGTGTAAGTTCGTAGGACATTTAGACATTGGGATTATTAGGACATACAAAGATCAGGGTTTATCAGATTTGAATTTTTGTTAGGATTTTGTCAGAATACAAGTCAAGTAATGTACATTTTATTTCGGCAATTGTTTGTTCCACCTTCTGAACTTCAAACTTGCTAGGACTCGGAATAAACTATACAATGACCAGGCAACCATGCATTCCCCAGAATAATTGTTGTGCTACAAAAGTCTTAACTTTATGTTAATGTATAGGAGTTACAACTCTCATAGCTCAACAATCGTTCTCTGGAACAGAACTATGAGCAACCACCATCCTTTTGACCGAGATCTCCATGTCAACACCATAAATATCTACAAGACCGGGAGAGGTCTACATAATACATGGAATACATTCCTTTCTCACAAAGTTAAATAACTAAACTTATTGGTATTTTAAAAAGATATATCAGTATGCTATTCCCATCAATAAAACAGCAACAATGACTTGGAGGATTACTCATCCTTTCCCCAGTCATTCATTGGCTACTTGTTTCCTTCCCATCAATCATTGGCTAATCAAATCCTTTCCCCATTCATTGGCTACTTGTTTCCTTCCTGTCAATCATTGGCTAATCAAACCCTTTCCCCAGTCATTCATTGGCTACTTGTTTCCTTCCCATCAATCATTGGTTAATCAAACCCTTTCCCCAGTCATTCATTGGCTACTTGTTCCCTTCCCAATTCAATCATTGGCTAATCAAACTTTTTCTCCAGTTATTCATTGGCTACTTGTTCACTTAACAAGTCAATTATTGGCTAATCAAACCCTTTCTCCAGTCATTCATTGGCTACATGTTCCCTTCCCAATTCAATCATTGGCTAATCAAACTCTTTCTCCAGTTATTCATTGGCTACTTGTTCACTTACCAAGTCAATCATTGGTTAATCAAACTCTTTCCCCAATCTCTTGTTCCATTCCACAGTTATTCAATGGATACTTGTTTAACAACCAAGTCATTCATTGGCTAAGCAAACCCTCCCCAGTCATTCATTAGATACTTGTATACACAGTAATTATCCATATTGAGATCATGAAATCTTCAGAGGTTCATTCAATGCACAAGTATCCACGTTATGTATTTACATCTGTACACTACATTTAACCACTAATCTTAATCATATAGCAAAACATACATAAACAATGGAAATCCAAAACAAACTTTGATGAACAAACAGTAATTATGTAAACTTAATATCTTCACATTTATATACACAGTCCAGTATACATGTCTAAACAACAGGAATAATTTCATATGGCATATACAAGACAGTTGGAACAGATTAGGTGATGTTCAAGGGATCTCAGATGCCATGTTCGTTTCATGAGCAAGAATTCAATAAACATCACAATTTGATATTTTGCATTGCTGCTTTGCCCAAATTTATACATGAATATGCATGTTGTATATTTGTGATAGCACTTCCCAATGCTAGCATGCATAGAATGGATTTCACTCAATATCAGCACGAGGAAATAAACCACAATACAAACAATAAACTCCTTCATTTCTAATAGCACTTTCAATAGTAATTGTGTATTACTGGTATATGAATACCATCGTCATTCAGATAGTACTCACTATTCCTTCATACATTATCTACTGAAATCTGCACAAATATTCGGCATGTAATTTATGGTGCTGGAAAATGTCGTGGATTATTGCCGTTTGGGACAATGATAAATATATCGCCTATGCTAGTAACATACATATTTTTGAAAACGTATAGGTTGCCAGTAAAGGAAATCACCTACACGAATGGTTTCTCTTTGTAATGCGAGGGTTCTGTAGATCACTCGGTAACTAATCGTTCTTAGTACACAGAGCCTGACGGATGGCTGGACCGATAGACGTATACAGAAAGCAATAGTTTGCAAGGTGAAGGCACAGGTTCAGTTGATGACATTGACAATCGTAAAAACTTGCAAAACACTCATAGCTCTAGTATCACAATGGCGAAATATCCAGACAGTGTGATACAATTCTAAATGTTCAGATGCGAGACTATTCTAAATATTCAGATTTGAGATTATTCTAAATATTCAGATTTTAGATTATTCTAAATATTCAAATGCGAGACTATTCTAAATATTCAGATTTGAGACTATTCTAAATATTCAGATTTGAGATTATTCTAAATATTCAGATTTGAGACTTCTAAATATTCAGATTTGAGATTATTCTAAATATTCAGATGCAAGACTTCTAAATATTCAGATGCGAGACTTCTAAATATTCAGATGCGAGACTATGCTATATATAAGATGCGAGACTATTCTATATATTCAGATGCGAGACTATTCTAAATATCTAAATGTGGCACAATTCTAAAGGTATCAATACATTTCCCAACACATCTGTGCCTGATTTCTCTAAACAAAGATGTTGCTAAAAATAACTTTGAGTCTGAGCTTTTACTCAACTTTTAGATAACTCAGCAGTTTGCATTTCTCGAGAGAAAAAAACCAGTTCCATTTTAAAAAAACCCTAAAAAAACCTGCATCTCATGTAAAAAGAAATAACAGCAGTCTATATTAAATTTCAGCTGATTTCTGGTCAAGATCCTACATTATTAGAAAACTGTGAACATAAATCTTTGAAAAGACAATGATACATTTCACAAAAATGGCATCCTAATGTCTTCGTTTGCGATACTCTAACTCTAAGATAACATGATGTATCAAGTTTGAACATTCTGCTCATTGTTAGAAGAGGAATGTATAGAAGTTAACATGTGACATAAGACAGACAAACCTCCCAACAACAAAATATACAAAACATTTGTAAAAATATATTCATTGCAAGCTGCATGACATTGAAAACCCAATGGAAACATGGCGTCATGTTTTAAATATATCTCTCTTTCATAATATCACTCGCCTTATAATAAATACAATATATTACACCTAAAATATTCTCACGAAATAACTTCCTGTTGTATGTATATAATATAAATTTGGATCTAAACGGCTAGTGTCGACGACGTCATGATCGCCCCTTCCTGTCTGCGGAGCTAGCGGATTGAGACGACATGAGATTGCGGAGTTTCTGGAGGTTGGCCATGGTTATGGAGTCGTCCGGCTGTAGTCGCAGCGCCTCGAGGTAACTCGTCTCGGCTTCCTGCAGCTTGCCGTTCATGTGCAACATGGCGCCCAGGTTCATGTGAGCAGACGCCAACTGGAAGGAACGGCAGAAATTGCAAATTGCAGATCACTTGAAAAACAATGAGATAATTCTGTTGCCTAAGTTACCACTGGAGTATAGAGAGAATCTCTACCTCATGTCTCAATGTTATCCTATGAGTTGATAAAAGTAACCCAAATCTGAGGCTTTGCCGAGGATTTGGGTTACTTTTATCAATGAGTAGGATAACATTTATATCAAAAGACACGAGGTTGAGATTCTATTTATCACCCAATATCAGTCTTACGTCATTTAATAAGAAAAACAGCACTTTATGTGTAAAAGGTTTTTACTGGAAAGTCAATGAACTTGAGCTTTTGCACTGTGACGTCATATCATTGTTATGACGGTGGCGACCATCATCGGTGATGACATCAGAATGGTAGAGTCTTTGTCTACTGGAGGATAATAACTATGCAAATTAGTAATTATTTACCAATCAGTGAAGTTGACAAATGTTATCTCCGGGTAAATAACATAGTTGTCCTCTTGATGTTATCTCCAGTGAGAGCCAGTATTGGGTGATAAACATATGATATGACACAGTATTAACTACTTAACTACTTATTACGAGAACTGACCTCTGGTTTTAAGGATGCAGATTTCCTGTACAACTCCTCCGCCTCCTCATCCTTGCCTATTTGCCTGAAATAAAAGTAGAAAATGACGAACATGAATAATACGACACATACTCAAATCAATAATACAATTTACGAAAAATAGATGTCCTACAGTAATACACCAATTAATGGATTTCGGATTTTAGTATCAAATAAAGTTATCCATTAAATCTTTTTGTTTTTAATTGGGGTTTAGAGTCGCTTTAAAGATTCTTCACTTATATCACAACTTGTCAGTTTAGGGCAGGAAGAAACCCGCAACATCCATGGCGATGAATGTTGCAGTAAACCTGCGAGCACCGGCTGGTAAGACCAAGGATGCCACACCTGCATTGCCACTCTACAGATAGCGCATCCTATCAATATTGCGTTAGAAATGTAACCTTTGCGAACATTGATGCCAGCCCCTGCGACGGGATTTGTATATCCATTTGTCAGACATATGTATGTAAACTAAAAGCATTTCTTTGCCTTTATTCAGCAAATTGGCCAATCATTTCAGCACAAATTATCCTCACAGGTGCAACAGGAGTAGACAACGGAGACACCCTTGAAAGAAGATCTAAACCCAGACAGACAGGAATAGTTTATTAAAAGTGTCGCACGGCAGGCATACATCTCGACACCTCGCTAGCAGAGTGGACATACGACCAGTCGTGTGGGCGGACCCTAGACTGGTTAGAACACAGTAGTAATTAGCTGGACCTTGATGAGAGCAAATAATTACACCATCGCAAATGTCACAGACAGTCTGAAACATTTTATCTGGCGGCATCAACAGCTCATGAAGTCTCAGGAGTATATCCTCAAATGTAATTTATTGATATACTGTAATCCGAAATTGCATCTGAGATGCCCATTTTCTTCAAGAATAACGTGTAGATCAAATTCAAGTACTAATCATAAGTTTATGTGATTACAAGATTTTTCATTGTCGTACCTGAAGGCGTTGGCAGCGTTGAAGTAAAGGTCAAAGTCTGGGGTCGTCTTGGACAGAGCCATCCGGTATCTCTGCTCAGATTCATCGTGGCGGGACATCTCTGTCAAGAACTGAGCTGCAGGACAATACAGGACGGGTCAGATAGGACACAGTCATGAGGAAACAATAAAATAGGACATAGTTAACATAGAATACATTATTATTATTATTATTATTATTATTATTATTATTACACGTATCCATAGTTTGGCATGAAATGATGGAGGAAAGAACTTTGCTATAATGTTGAACCCTGGCATGAAACTATGGAGGACCAAACTCACCATAATTGTAATCTACATTGAAACTACCGTATGGAGGAACAAACTCACCAAAATGGTGATCCTCTGGCATGAAACTATGGAAGAGCAAACTCACCATAATGATGATCAATGCTGGCATCAGAAGGATCAATCTCTGAAGCTTTCTTGAACCATTTTTCAGCCTCATCATGCATATTCTGAAACACAAACCAGTATACAATCACCAATGTATAACACTATAGTCGTGATCAATATCACTCTTTAATATCTGGTACATGTTCCGCACACGGATTGTAGTGCTATAATAGTTGTAACTCAATATACATGTGCTTGTACTCGTTAAACCCCTTGCCATCAAACCCCGTTTCCTGGTAGTGCGAGATCAAAGCACTGTTGTTGACACTGATAGTCCAATCAGATGTGTCCTAATAACATGTATAAACTCTACCTACTTGTTTATCATATCACATCGTGACTTTTAGAATCAGGCTACCATTTGCCAGTCGTAAAAATGTACGGAATTCAGAAAAGGGTAGAAATGGAGACAGGCATAGTTCAGAGTTCTATTCTTCCCTTGGTGAGATGGTGTTCAGTTCAGTTCAGGGTGAGATGGTGGGACAGGTGAGTGAGTGAATATGGAGTTTAACGTCACTGCGGGAATCTTTCACACATTTCCAACGATGGTGGGACAGGTGAGTGAGTGAATATGGAATTTAACGTTGCTGCAGGAATCTTTCACACATTTGCAACGATGGTGGGATTGGTGGGACAGGACCCAGGACCCTGCTGTGTGGAGATTCGTTACCTTCTTGTGGAGCAGCTTGGCCATCGTGAGGTGGGCAGGCACGTGGTCTGGCTTGATCTTCAGCGCTTCCTGGAACCACTTCTCCGCCACGTCCAGGTCGCCGATCTTGCTGTAGACCTCACCTGCAACACACACGCATAAACATATACACAGAGCTAGTGTGCTAGAAGAATACCTCTACTGCAACACAGACACATACATATACATACAGAGTGGGTGAGTGAATATGGAGTTTAACGTCGCTGCGGGAATCTTTCACCCATTTGTGATGATGAGTTGGTGGAAGTGTGAGTGTGAATTTGAATATGTGTCTGTGTGAGTGGGTAACTGAGTGAGTGACTGTGTGAGTGGTTGTGAGTCAATAGCTGTGTTCGATTTGCTTTCTAACCCAGCAATTCAAGTGTTTCTACTGAAGTCATGACAACACCGGGAAATATTAAATTCTACATCATGTATCAAATTTATACACAGATAGATGACATTAACCTCTCCATGCTGAAGACAATTGGAGATGCCCTAAAGAGCAGTGCTTGTGCCTAATGCAGCAGGGAGAGGGTTAAGGTGTAGTTCAGTAAAGTTATAATTCAGGTATGCTTTTTAAAATGTACTGGAACTTGCCACATGTTTTTCAAAGGTTTCGTGGATAGTTATTTGCATGTGCTATCTGGTGGCAGGTTGTTATAATATTTATATCCTTTAAAGAACAAGAAAAATTATCAGTGGCATGACAATGATTTCCTTTGGAACAAGAACTAATTAACAACTAAATGTGCAAAAGAAAGAATCGAGGCGCATCACAGGAGAAATGTTAATGTTAATACAACGCCATACCAGAACTTCTTTTCTACTGACGATACATAGTGCATAAAAATTCCATTCTCTAATCACTGACATGGGACTTAATTTGGAGAGAAGGCTCCATTAAATAGCCTGCAATATTCATTGCTTCCTCAGCGCGCCACCGGTAGCTTTCAACATATTTCAGCCAAGCCAATACTGGGTCGTTTCATTAGATAAAAAATAGTCCATCAATGCTAAGATACCGCCAGGAGCAAGAATTTGCCTGTCAATAATTTTGGATCAAGAAGCACATTTTATTATTTCTGCTGCAAAATAAAAGCTTTAAACATCAATAGATTCATGTTTCTGACTGCACTTCAGAGCGGTACGTCCACAATGGAAAATCTCACAACAAAGACGAGAATGATTTTTTAAACCCTGAGCTGCGTTCTCTGTAATTTACCAGGGCTTAAAATTGTTAATACCGAAATGAGGTGATCATAAACCTGGGCGTTTTTTAGTCCTTGGTGTGAACAATCGCACTAAAGAATTCACAGACATCTTGGTATAGAGTTTGTCATCAATCTGCCTGAAACCATTTCATTGGCATCCACTTTGAAGCCAGACCTTAGAGTCTGTGTATAATAATATTGCCGAGGCTGTGTCATGGAAATAAGTGAAGAATAGTATTATTTACAGTTATTAAACTTTATATATAGATGGGCATACTTTAATAAAGACTTTAATATCCATTCTGATTATATTTAATTTCAAGATATTTTATTCCCGTAAAATCAGAAATCAAAATCCATAATGAAAAATGACCCTATTGTAAGTGCCTGATCAAAAAAATATTACATGTAATTATGATAGGGTATCATACCGGTAGACGATACAAGAGCTTCACAAAATGGTCGTACTGTAGTCATGGCCTAAATAAGTCTGCATGCCATGATTTTACTATAGCAGGAAATTACGAATACCTCGATTTATACCCGGACTAGAGGTACGACACTTTTGAGAAACACAGGCCTGGTATATTTGTACACTTGTATATTTGTACCCTAGACTGTTTGTACCCGTTCACAGAAGAGCCAATTAATTATGTCTGGGTGTAACATTTCCAAATATACATGTACCCGGTAGTTATAACGACAGGAGAAAGGGGTCGGGGTGGAGTCTTCAAAGCGTATCTCGTATCTCTCACTAGGAACTACGCATACCTAATCAGTTATCTGCCCTCAGAGTGAAACCCATCAGCTCAAACGGTGAGCAATGCAATACAAACATCGCGACATCCTAGTGCTCATTGGCCCCCTGCAATCGTACAATGGAACATATAGACCGGAGAAGTCGGTCAACGGGATGGTTTCACATGAGTGGCCAATTACGATCGTTTACAATTCAATTTTCCAATTTTTCGTTTTCACGGTCTGCGATTATGTTCAGTCAACTCAAACAATTATAGATTTTTATTACACAGACAAATATTTCTGGACAAAGAATATTCAGGGCTTCAAATAACACATGAGAAATGTACATATCTGCATTCATCTGTATAACAATATCGACAGCCGAGAACTTTTCATCACAACCATGTGTGCCTTTAACCATCACCGAAGTAGTACATTGTTATATTAAAAAGAATAACTAACAGCACATTGATTGGAATTATGTGACAAACATTTATACAGTGACAAAACCAAACTATTTATATCTGCCTCCCACTTCATGTATCTAGGATTCGTTCCTGCCCCACACTGAATCACAGTCTGAAAAGCTTGTGGTGTCACCTTAGGCAAGTGGCTTAGTTTGAA
>JAUTBZ010160578.1:0-11000 GCA_032361785.1 Lepetodrilus galriftensis | reverse complement strand
AGACAGAATCGCGTATCACGATACAAGAGGTAAGATCGCGATGCACCGATGCATCGGTGAATCGTGACACCCCTAGTGTATACTTCATGGATACATCAGTCATCAGCACAAATATGTCCAGTATCTGGTGTGTCTTTCCTTATGGTTTGTTTTAGTACTATTATTTTGACTGTTCATTAGTCCTACTGATAATTAATTGAGTTATTCTTTTGGTTCATTGACATATGTACTTCAAGGATACCCAATTCCATACAATATAATTTATGAGCCTATGATACACCAATGTGAAGCTTGAAAAACACTATAACATGCTCTAAGACTATGTATTCACTCACTATACAACATTATTAACAGAAATATGTTACCATTGCTGGTATCTGTGTAACATATGGCTATATCCACTGCTTTATTGGCATATAATTGTGAATAAATATAGTTTCGGACTCCTGATTCTGGTCAAACGATTCCTCTGTGAAATAAACATAATAACTCCATGCATCGCCAGCGGACACAGGGGAGTGCCCGGACAATTGGACACCGATCCACCAATAGACTTGATTGTTGCAGATGCTAAGTCTTCAGATACAGCAGTACTTCCTCCAAGGGCAGATAACCACACCACCACACATGCTGACAGTCCTGCTCACTCTGCAACATCAAGTAGCGCAGAAAGGATCGTCGTGCTCGGGGATAATCCTAAACTTGAGCTACCAACAGTATCTATCCATAATAGCATACACCAAGACTTTAATGCTATCGCACAATCTGTGGACAATGAAAATTCACCTTCAGAACTGGTTGTGCATGGGAGTACTGGTATGCCAACTGACGTGTGCAGAGAAAACAGTAAAGAGAAGACGTGCATACATTGCCATGTTCTAAGAGATGAGATTTGTGCTATTAGACTGGACATTGGTCAGATGAAAGCTGATCTGTCAGAGGTCAAGGCCATGGTGTACAAATTGACAGTCGGTGTCTGTGAAAAACCAATGTCAGAACCATCATGATGTTGCCTTGGAAATGTTGACACAGTGAATGTAATAAAGTGAAATTGTTGTGATTTTTAACATGAAGTTTTTATATTATTTCATCCACACCATAACAACAGTTATACAGTATGATACTAGTCCATCATTGTTGCATTATCATTGTTGTTGATGGTTCACAATTGAGATGCAGAGCAAATTGTTCTTGATACCAATGGTATTGCTGCATTCCCGTCACTGATTCAATGTATTTAGTATTTATGTAACAGGACCACTGCTGATCCTGGGATTCAAACCCGAGTTGCTGGATTGCGAGTCAAACGCTCTATTGAATGAGCCAAATGGTAACACCGCTGGCCGAGACCAGTAGGAGCATCTCTAAAGTTATATATAGATGTCCTGACAATCTGGCGATGACCATATCTGTGTTAGCTTTGAGAGAAAGAAGCTGATTGGCTGCTATGTTTTACCTGTAGGAGCTGACCCCACATTTGATGAGGAGAAACACCCCAAAGTCATTGATGACGACCTTGCCAATGACCTTGGGAAACTTGAAATAGATTCTAGCGAGAGTCCTGGGAAGAATCCTCATCTGGGGTCTGGATCAGAAAGTGAAATGACATCAAACACAGCTGAGCATCAACACCTGTCTAATGGCTCGCAGAGTAAAAGTTCCTCTAAGGACCTCACCGAATTTCTGTCCCCGCAGCAGGTCAATGAAGGGTTTGCCAATTTCAATATATCAGGTTTGTATTAATAATATCAAATATATTAATATATTGCTGGTCTGTAGAGCTCCAGGGCCCGTATTCTCAAAACTTCTTAGCTAAGAACTTCTTAGTGAAAAAAGATCTCTTCACAAATTAACATAAGCAGAAACCCAGTTAGGCAAATTCTTAGTATTTACGAATTTCTTAGGACTTACGAAGTTTCGAGAATACGGGCCCAGGTGAACACCATAGGTACAAAGTGAAGACGGTAAATGCCTATACAGTCAGGTGAACACCATAGGTGCAAGATGAACACGGTAGATGCCTATATATTCAGGAGAACACTTTAGGTGTCAGGTGAACGCTGTGGATGCCTATACAGTTAGGCGTACACTATGGTATCGGATGAGCGCGGTAGATGCCTATACATAATATTGGAACAGATGTGAGATGAACACTGACACAACAACACAGTTTATATGATACCTATATATACACAACATACTCTACCCACACCTAATGTGATATAACCTGGAATAAACCAACTGTTGATCAGACAATGAATGTCTGACGTCGTACAATATTAGGCCCTACAGGACACATATGACATGATGGTTATTGCCATGTTTTGAAGGTAATCTTTGGTTAATCAATTAGATATTACATATACTACTATCGTACATATAAATTTAATAAGTCGTGCTCTTTACCTATTCGCGGGTCTTCAATGCTAGATATGGTCATGTACTTTGAGAATCCAATAAGTGCTATCTTCATATGCACTTTCAACTTTCTCTAAGATCTTTCCGTGGGTGTAGAATAGATATCTTATCACAAAACCAACAGCACACGGACAATTGAGTCGTCAAACAGATCCACCGGTATATTTATTTCATCTCACAAATCACCAATCCAATCAATTATTGTACCGGGTGACTAAATGAGGGTTCGCAGTCCAATATGGCCGCCATCATACCTGTGTGTTATCGCCATTGTCCGCGCAAACCAAATCAAGATAAAGCTCCCGACACTGGAGAATTTGGGCGGCGTAAAGCCGAGTTTATCCCTTATGTCTTCTGCGCGATAAGACACATCGACAGTAATTATTTATCTCATATTCCGTTTATAAATCACCACAGTACTCGTCTTTTAATCAGTGGACGGACTGGGATACCGAACTATTCATTTTTAGCAATCATTTACGTGTATTCCTCCTCGCCTCGACTGCTTAATTATTCCGCTGGATGATTATGGGCCCGACCATTTAGATTGATCTCGAATAATAGCCATTTCGGGTGCCGAGTCTGTTGTTAAGTTGGCGCTTTCTTCTTAGGATAACACATTCCAAATAAACGGGAGTGTGAAATTCGATCCACTTTTCATACAGGATAATTAATATCCTGTTGTTATTGAAGGAAATATTGTTCCGTTATTGAATAATGCTTTTGCATGAAGCACATGCTTTTCGGAATAATACAATTAAACGGCAATTTTCTCGTGAACGAGATGTGTAAATTGATAGAGGTATAATATATCTTGATTATTAAAGTAGTACTGCCACATTGGTTGGCATCTATATATTGGTTGACATATACCATTCCAAGACTGTTTGAAAACGAAATTATATAAAACATGCGCATGGATATAGTAAATTTATGATTTCACTTAGGGTATACTAAATATCAATAGCTATAAAAACAAAGGTTTATAAACAATATTATTCTCAACTTCCGGTTTTCGAGAGCATTGTGATGTAATTTTAGTAATTTTATGATTCACTTATACTAAATAGCAATAGCTATTAAAAAAAAGGTTTATAAACGATATTATTCTCAACTTCCGGTTTTCGAGAGCATTGTGATGTCTACATTTCTACCTGCTTGATATAATCACCTGTAAACCATGAACGACGCAAATTCAAAGAGCTATAGGCAATCTTCCCTATCAGATATACGTACGTGTGACATGTGTGTATATCAGGTAAAGAATTATCGCCTTCGGACGTCGGGTTCTGCGTCTTTTCTGTTTATCACCGCTGCGGCTGGGACTAAGTAATATAGCCTATACGAACAATGTTCCTTTATCAAGTGTCGTCATTACATAGATACAGACATCATAGTCACTAAGTGATGTTTATTGAAGATATGAAGCAAAGAGATATCATAACTAAAGGTCATGATACCAGTGCCAGATTATATCTTCATAAGCATTACTATATGATACTGGTACACATAAGACTGCTTTTATTGCAAAGTGGATATTACACAATCGAGTTAACACTGAAATCGTCTAGTTTAGAAAACACCACTTTACGAAGGTAGAAAAAGCAATAATACAAATATTGTATTAATGTTCTGCAAATGTGACTTTGATTGTATAGCAGATATTATAGCTGTGTTAGTCTATCGGAAGAAGATGAAGAAGAAGAAGAAGAAGAAGAAGAAGAAGCTATATTTAGAGTTAGATATATGTATGTAACAAAAAACGTTAGCTCTGTTTAGCTAGTATTCCATAGACGTATCTAGTGTCAAAGTACCTTCACAATGACAATGTATGTATATGTATATGTATATACCTTCTATGAGAAATAAATTATGCGTGGGCAAAAACATCATTTCCAGGTCCCCGTTCCACAGAGCGACTGTATATCATCATGAGATTGTTCTGTGGAACGGGTCATACCTGTTCTGTCATGAGAAACATCATATATATTCCTATACGAATAGAAATGTAGTAGTGAATACACACTTAGATCTACAGATGCATATCTATAAATCAATGACAATTTACTAATATATAAACGGTAGTTAAATATTGTATATTTTTTTCTTTTAAATGTTTGAAATGTTGGGGTCATATTACGGTTCGATAACTATAGTAACACGACCTAACACAGTACCAATAACAGCCATTTCACACATAATTGAACAAACAAACTTCAAAGAGTGACATAATTAAGATGATTAAAAACAAGCATGCGCATGTTCATGTCTGCAAACCAACTGACAACACTTTATATTGACACAGAAGAGTTTATATTGATCAACAAAGTGTGTGCATATATGCACAGTTAACACTACCGGATATGCACCTATGTTCATTTGTTGGTCCCATGGAATCATACCGTGTCCTATAGTGTATAGAATAGATTTACACTATCATAGGGTCGTCATATGTAGTGTTTAATTCAGATATAATGGAACGTGTGGTTATCAAATGATAGCTTTGTTTTGCAGTAGAATTTCAGAACAATTCGGGAAAAATATAAATAGTAATAACAAAGCGTTCCTTTACCTTAGCTAATGCCGTAATAGCGAAAAGACAGGTACAATATTGAAAGCTGAAATGTTTAGTCTGTTAGAAGATCCATTTGTCCAATTCCTGGGTTAGACTAAATGCCCTGTAACTAGATAGCATCATGTACACTACAACTGAGACAACATGAAGACAAGGGGGAAACATTTGTCACCTTCGTGTGTTGATCCGGATATCAATCTACTTTAGTTATTACACAGGGCGTTATTATCAGATCACCTTTGACTGCAGGACTGTGCTTTCTCTTTCTGCGGGACTATGCTTTCTCTTTCTGCGGGACTAATAACAAAGCGTGGCTATGATTGTTCTTTCTGTCGCACTATGATATATCTTTCTGTGGGACTACGGTATTTCTTTCTGCTGGACTATAATTTCTCTTTCTGCTGTACTATAATTTCTCTTTCTGCGGGACTATTATTTCTCTTTCTGCGGGACTGTGATGTCTTCTGAAGGCCTACGATTTTTCTTTCTGTGGGACTACGGTATCTATTTCTGCGGGACTATATTTTCTCTTTCTGCGGCACTATCATTTCTCTTTCTGCCGGACTAATATTTCTCTTTCTGCGGGACTGTGATGTCTCCTGAAGATCTACGATTTATCTGTCTGTGGGACTACGGTATCTCTTTCTGCGGTACTATACTTGCTCTTTCTGCTGGACTACAATTTCCTTTTCTGCTGGACTATAATTTCTCTTTCTGCGGGACTAGTATTTCTCTTTCTGCGGGGCTGTGATGTCTTCTGAAGGCCTACGATTTTTCTTTCTGTGGAACTATAGTATTTCTTTCTGCGGGACTACAATTTCTCTTTATGTGGAATTAATGCAGAAGGCGAGGGTGTAGGCCTACTTTACTCGATATCCCCCACCCCACTCTCCCCCCTCTCCCCACTCACCCCAGTTAATTCTTTATTATTGATATGTTCACTGCTAGTAGTCACAACTGTCACAGATAACATCAGACACAACATGCTATGTCGGTACTTAATGATATGCGACTTGATACATTTGATGTAATAACTGCGAACTGTATTCAATATGTGTGCGGAGGCGAGAACACACCGTCATGTGTTGGACGATCTGCGTTTCTTATTGGAATATCGCTTTTTATGTGATGTTTTCATGCATAAACGGTAAAAGAAAATGGTACTATTTTATTGTAAGTCGACAATATAAAGCTTTTTTTGATTTCATGATTAATCTGAATATATATCATTAATTATATATGCTTTTAGTTATTAGAACACCTAATTATGTATATTGTTTTTTTCTGTATGCATGCAGTATTATATAATTTAAATGTATCTTCAATTTGAACTTTGTGTTGGAAGTTTTTTTAATCTAAATTTATGTATTAATCTCTAATGATTCCCTGCTTCTTGTCGAAATATATAATATAGTCCTACCGCATTTACGATTTGGTCGGTCTATACAGTAGTGACGCGTGCATATGTCTATTAAACTGGTATCTGGAATATATTAATAAAATATCCTCATTTATTTTCTTGTTACTAATACTGAGCAAAATTAAACCCACATTAAACCATACTATTTTCAGAACGTCAATAAACCATTTTATTTTCAGAACGTCAATATATTGTTAATCTATTTTTTCAATAATTCATATTTTTTCTCCTGCATACATGCATGGTTATCGACATGTACAAAAACACTCGAAACAAATATCCATATTTATATTATAAATTGAAATCCTTTCTGGGCCTCCCCGGCTTCTGCCACGCCCTATCTTATTATACTAGCGTCCCCCCTTTTCTTGTCCCCTTGTTCACACCTGTCCGACATACCTACACCGACAGATCATCACTTGGAAACGAAGCAAGGAGTAAGCCAAGGCCGCGTCCTATGTCCTGTGCTTTTACCGAGGCCATTGTTAAATAGATTTGCCACCAGTGTGTAGCAAACATGTAAATACGAGCATAATGGTTTCCGAAATGGCTGAACAAGTTTCTCTATGCATATGACCTTTGTCCGAGAAGATTAGCGGCTAAAATCACCGGACAAACGAATTCAATAAGTCAAGCGTCCGTCTGTATTCAGTTCCTTGTTGTAATTGAGCGATTAGTTTTCATTTGAACTGGTGGTCTTAAGGAAGAGAATGAGAGATTCAATATTTGGCGAGAGCTGATATACCCATTTCGTCAAATGGGCATTACGCCATGTGCTCTTGGAATCAATTTGAAGATTACTTATTACTGGTGCCAGACGCTGTGATTATGCCATAAGTGGGGATCCAGAAGGCGGAGCTTCAAGGCTGACACCCGGGATATTGGCACAGCGTCGGGTTTCGCAAACGTACGTCGATGCTTACACGAAACCATTGGTCATTTCCCATGGAAGTTAATATCCAGTCGAGACTGCGTGAATAGAATTTATTAAATGTAAATATGTGCCTTCTGAACGCAGTAATGTTTGTGTTGATCAAATGATGCCAGTCTGTTAGGAAGGATTTGGGATTTAAATACTATGGTAAGCATAGCTGTTTAGTGCGAATAATGAGGTAAACACTTTCTAGGTAATGTTTAGATACCAATTTGAAATTTTGGTTGATATTTACGCATTTTGGTCTCTATATTTGCATTGTGAAGTTTCATTGAACAAAATATGCATTGTTATAATAATACTACTACTAATACACTACTACTACTACTACTACTACTAATAATAATAATAATAATAGTGGCTGTTTGTAAAGCGCATTACTCCACAATGTTGACAGCGTGCTCAAAGCGCTACAATAATGCATTTAAATGTCTTTTGAGGTTAATATTAGACGTATACTTATTACATGTACAACTGTGTAACATAATAAAACATCTACCATTCAAATACGATGACATACTATTGCTCCTGAAACCTATCCTCAAACCTTTTTATGCGAAATCAACTCTAGTTAGTTGTTATCCGATATTTATCATCTAGACCATCCTCGGAAACCCTGCCATTATGCCTACACTTAACCTCTGTCAAATAAATGTTACGGCGGCTGTATTCATAATGGCCGGGGTTCCGAGGATGCATCTAGACTAGCATCTGGCATAGGCAACGTGACAGACTCGTACAGGTAATAAATAGTCAGCATAGCTCGGAGTTGTACCCTTCCATGGGAGAGGTGCTAGACTATAGCTGACTAACGTTTTTAGTGTTCTTGTTTAAGAGGAATTAAATAAATGCAATTGCATTGTAAAAGCGGAATGGTACATATATCACAGATTAGAAACGACACTTATTTTGTAACTATAGTTATGTGTGTTGGTGTACTGTGCTAGTTCATTCGACTTTTCTGACAGTTACCATCTAGCGTTAATGTAACTTTATACAGCATGTTGATGTTGGCACGAGTGCAATTATACATTTCGTGATTTTCCATGTTCTTTCATCACACGCTCATTGTTGGAATTAATGAATGAATACTGATACATTAGTTTCACCAGTGTAAGGGAATGCGTCTGAAGCAAATGTCATAGAGTATGGTCTTGTGTTAAATAACAGTTACAGTGTGTAGTAGTATTGTGAATTTGTATTTAGCCGTTCTTATAGTCAATGAATTAATTGAAGGAACTGACTGCAAGGTCCAGATAATCCAAGCATCAAAAGACCTCATATTAAGGCAAAATATATAAGTAGGGTGAACTATATCAGAAAGGGTAGTGTGAGGCATGGCATCAAAAGTATGTGCTTCATGTCATGTTGCAACAATACCAGTAGAGTTCATGTATGCCAATAGACATCATGGTTCATGAGTCGCAAAAGACATCATGGTTCATGTTTGACATTAGGCATCATGGTTCATGTATGGCAAT
Source organism: Lepetodrilus galriftensis (assembly GCA_032361785.1). Taxonomy (NCBI): domain Eukaryota; kingdom Metazoa; phylum Mollusca; class Gastropoda; order Lepetellida; family Lepetodrilidae; genus Lepetodrilus; species Lepetodrilus galriftensis. The sequence goes on along the minus strand of JAUTBZ010160578.1, from coordinate 2,172 downwards.
ATACATCAGGGTTCATGTTTGACATTAGGCATCATGGTTCATGTATGGCAATATACATCAGGGTTCATATATGACAATACATGTATACATCAGAGTTCATGTAGGGAAACAGCATTTTGGTTGAACCCAGATTCATAATTGCTTGTAGTTAATAAGCCGATCCATTATTGGGTTAATTTGTGTTACCAAAAGGCTAATACTAGATCAGTATTAGGGTTAGTGTGTGGCAACATCATATAACTTCTACATTAGTATCTTTTTTATTTGGCAATAGGATTCAGAAGGGTTCATGTACGTCAATAGACATTATGTAGAGATAGTATGACAATAGACATCAGTATATATTTCGTATGACAATAGACATCGGTGGGTACGCGTATGACGAAACACAGCATTGGAGATCGTATGGCTAAATGCAGTACTAAATTTCGTCTACAGGTAACTTCACATATAATGTCTGCAATACCACAGGGGTGCATCCACATGTTTGATTCATCATCAGAAGACAGAACAGTCTTCTACATGTAGTCTCGTGTACTGGTTGATTGTCATCATGTCAAATGCAGCTTGGACAGCCTCTAATTTAACACACGTACGTGATGGCAGCCCCCGTGTTTAATAGACATTCATGTACCCTCTATAAATGATGTCGGTAAATACTATCAGTATAATAAATGCTCACTAGAATAATTAATAATCCATTAGTATATGAAACCTACAGTAGATATCGCGTATATAAAGGTATTGTTATTTTATGATTTGCTATTGGCTAAAGTCATACTATATTATCAACCTGTTCATTCTACATTTTATAAAAATAGTATTTGATCACTCATTAATTAATTAATCGACGTGTTTATTATTTACTCCAGGCGTTTTAAAGCAACATACGATTTACCATTGGAAAATGTACGCTCTCTGATGATGTTTTCCTCCCTTTCACCAGGGAGTCTATGAATTAATGCAAAGTGATCCCAACATATTTATGTATGTTTTTTTCTTAGTGTCAAAGACTTTAGCCTACCTGTGTACGTTGTGACAAACACGGGATATACTTCAAAGCTCGTCAACTTTTGTTACAGTTACACGTTTATGTTCCCCAATATCCAAGAGCCATCTTTTTGAGATATGAAAACAAGAAATTTATTACCAAATGATTTATTACGGAGGGACTAAGATGTGAGAAATCGTGGTTTCTGACAGATACCTACATACCCCTATGATGGATGAGGATGGCATATAGTCGCACCAGGGATACGCATCGCGGGAAATTGAATTATTCATATATAACGCTTGGCTTTCGTTTGATATTTGAGTTCCTTCCTTTGAGGTCTACTATTCATCTGAATGCATTGCCTTATAGTATGCTCTTATTCTATTTCGCAGACAATGCCGTTTTTGTGCGAGGTAATGAAACAGACATGACAAGTGACATGACAGGCAATTAACAAGGGCTATACACTCGTAGATATCAATTTCGGTTTAATATTGACATTGTAATCTAGCATTCGTATATAGATTTGACAGCTTGATTGAATGATTATGTACATGTGTTTGATATAAACTGTCTTTGGGCGTTTTGATTCAGCAAATACACAGCTTATATCAACATAGGTGACTTCTAGTTGGTGGTTCCCAGATATCTGTTGTGATTACCGCGATTGTAGTATTAATGGAAATCGACGCGCGTATAAATGCAGTAAATAGTTACGTGCTGGGTGGTATTCATATCGTACAAAAGGAATCACAGTTTGTGATCAATTATCTAGTACTAGTATATTCAAGATGAATTGTAGAAAACCTAATTCATACTGTTCTTCGGAATGCTTTTAGATTCCCGTCCGCATTGGCCGTGGTTAGTGGGTCGAACCGTAGCATATACTATGTAACGTGGGTTTCATCCACGTTCGTGCAATAACACTGCAATGTAGGTCTACGTAACTAAATTAAGTCTAAATTACATTGCAAAAAACAAAAGCTCTCTAACTCTCTCGCTCTGTCTCTCTGTCTCTCTCTCTGTCTCTCTCTCTCTTTCTCTCTCTCTCTCTCTCTGTGTCTGTCTCTCTCTCTCTCTCTCTCTCTGTCTGTCTGTCTGTCTCTTTTTCTTTTTTTCTCTCTCTGTCTCTCTATCTATATGTCTGTATCTCTCTCTCTCTCTATATCTCTCTATAT
>JAUTBZ010160567.1:0-11001 GCA_032361785.1 Lepetodrilus galriftensis | reverse complement strand
CTACGCGCGTTGCTGAACGGCTTCTGCAGCAATACATAGCAATACATATCGATACGTATTCTAGCTTGAACGCACCCGTGGTGATTTTGATTTGGCTGATTGTTGTGATGGTTGGTTGTTAGCAATGTTTGATTGCTAATGAGGGCTGTAATAGCTAATTGATGATACTGGGTTGTTGCTTGTGGTTGGGTGGTGATTATGATGACCGTTGATGGTAAAGATTGCAATATAGTTGGTGGTTGTTATGCAGTGGCTGGCGACTGTAATAATAATTGGTGTATGTGGATTGTTGTACGGTGGGTGGTTTGCTTTGTGCTTGGTGGTTGGGTGTGTATTGACTTTCTAATGAGTTTTAAATGCCTCCAGGTAAAATTCAATGAGGCTAGAGTAGAACTTGTTTATATTGTTTGTTTATAATCAACCGAAAAGATAACATTTGCACATGGATATGTATTTTTTTATGTCAAAACAGCCGCAGTTAATTAAGTGAAGAGAGGATCTCACATTTTATAAATATTAATGTGACCTCTGAGTAAAATGTAGATTTAGCAACATCTGCAAAAATGTAGTAAAGTAAATGTTGATGTTTGAACTTTGACTAAGAACGTTAAAATACAATAGAACTTTGTTATATTTGGGTTTGCAGTTTTATATTAATTTATATATTATGTTAGACAACAAATAATAATTATATTTTATTAATATAATATTTATTATACGACATTAGTAGAAAAGACAATTAAGTATTCGTTAACATATTTTACAAATTCACAAAGATAGAAAAGTGACAGCCTTAATCAAAGATTTAATTAAATATAAATTACTCAGCCACTCCATATAAATACGCTTGGTAAATATTACTAAATACCTGTATTCATAGCTTATCTTATTACTTATTGCCCCATTAATATCATCATCAAACACTTCAAGTATTAGGACACCGTGTACTTATACCATAACCCAGACTATCCACCACGGTGAGTCCTACCAAGCCCGCCAAGGATAAGTAGTGCCCTATCCCTCTGATCACCCAAGTCATTACTAATTACTGTATCTTGGCTTCAAAGACGTATTAATACATAATTCTCAATCTCCTAGCAGAGCCCGTCCCAGTCCAATGGCGAATTTCGTGTTGTTGTATACGACGGTCAAGCTCCGTACACCGCTGGTCAGCTCCAATAATGTTTACTGAGTTGGGGTAAATGATGGAGGGAGATTGGAGCATGCCGTCAAAAGGATAGCATCTGCTGGGGTCGTTTAGCTCATTATCCCGTGGAGATGTACTGTTGTGGTTAATCAAGGAGAACACACCCGTAACTCAGGGGAATAGTGGGAGCCCCATGTCCCAGGGGGTGTAATAACCCATTCTCGGGCTTTGAAGAGAGAATATGCCCACGAGAATATAGTTCCTATTATGGACAAACCCTTGATTCACGCACACTAAAATCATGGATACCAAGAATTCAATGTAGATTTACTTTCTTTTAATATACCTTCTGTATACTTTGAAGAGGAACATGTCCGATAGTATAGTTCCTTTGAACACACACACACTACCAACCTATGTTTTGTACAGTAAGGAGGTAGGGACTCACGTGTTCTTGGCGATGCAATAATTGTAACTAAATGTTTGATGCATACATACCAAAACAAAACATGATTTTAATATACCGAATATCAGATATGAGATAATATGACAATAATTTCAGAGGAAATTAAAGTTTGCTACATCTTCCAAAGGCAGTTATCATTCCCGATAGATTCACGCCTCATATACTTATAAAAACTACAAACATTTAGAGTGTACTAAAATGTATCTCAAAGGTGAACATCCAAATATTCTACAGTTAATCCTCGATTAGTACACAGCATGGGTTAAAGACGACAAAATAACCTCACTGGGTCGTTTCTACAATGGTTATATTAATATGGAAATTTAAATGCACATTTCCCCGTATTAATGGATGCCATTTGGACCTACGTTTATTATTATGTTCCGATTTGTTCCCGGTCACTAATGTGTTTGTGTATAATATAAATCCTTTTCCATTCTGTGAAGCTATTCACGCGAAGGACGTGGCATTTCACATTCAATTTACCGTGAAGACAATATCATAGAAATAAAAAATATATAAACGGACGTGGTGTTTAAGACTCTTGACAAATTCAAGTAGATGAGGAAGGGAGCTCCGACGTTGACTGTGGAAAGGTGTTTTTTTTGGGGAGGATTACCGTTTGTCCCTAGGCTTTAGAATAAAAACGTCAACTAAGCCCCAAAGGATATCGGAAACGTCACATCCAATGCTTCAGCGTATCTTATACGCTTTAGCAAGCTTATGCTTCAAAGACAGGCGATAAATACCAATCCATGTACACCAACTTTCTTTTAAATAACAAGAACAAAATAAGAAGTAGAAAATAAATGTTTACGAATACGAGATAGTAGGCCTATTATTGCGTCACGCCTTGTAAAGATGTTTTCAGTGACACGTGACGTCAACGTCTCTTCCCATTGGGGGAGAATGCCAAAGTCGTGCAACCATGGCAGGAAGATAGGCACCGTGCAGCACGTGCAATTCCTGGCATTGCCCGTGATGATTACCAGATTTGAGCTGCTACCATTCCACATCATCGTATTCTGTATCATGCACCTCTCTAAATGGAGTGGCCTACAAGGAACGCTCCCTACAGGGGTTTCAGTGTACTACAGTTAATAAGTGTTGGATACAGAAATCTGTACTGGGTACAGAACTATATTGATCTTTGGTTAATGTTCGACATTAATCAGCTATTTGTAGATAGCCATATATATATTTTTATTTTTTATTTTATTTATTTATTATTTAAAAAAACATTATTGTAAAATACATTAATTCCAGCAGAAATGCATAGACCAATATAGTAAATATTACAATAAACATATAGTACATACATATGGATGGGAGTAATAAGAACATTGATAACCATTTATATTGGCCATTTTTCAATGTTAATATTTCTTCCAGAAATATAATGCATGAAATATTAAATATATTGGTGCTATGAATATATGATGGCAGCTTCCTCTCCATTCATTATCGTGGTCCGGTATCAGTTTGCCTCGTATCAGTAACCTACTACAGCACTCAACATGAAATACATATATAATTTCTTGCTTCATCCAACTATGCCTCTTTAGATACCCTCTCGACATGCGAGTAATGATTTATTACATATACACGAGAGTAACGATTTATTGCATACACGACGTACATATTATCGCTGATGAATAAGGCGTTCCGTTTACTATTTTGGCAAATTTCCTCACACAACATTATAAATATACCGGTAGCTCGGTTCTCGCAGACAAGCCTGAACTGTGTACATCCAAAGGAACCTCATTCCAAGACAAATACACACATTATATGCACGCCGGTTCTTAATAAATTATCAGAACATTCTATTCCCAAACTAATGCTGCATTTCATGGAACACTGCACTGGTGGTTACATAAGGTAATCTGTGCTATACGCCGAGTGATAAAAACATCCAATTTGGCGCTTATTGTTTCCACATGTGAAGTAGAAGTGTTACCCTTCGAGTAATGGTATTTTCCCCAGGGAATACAACCCCCACAGTATGGACGTCCAGAGATATACAAACGTAATATAGAGTCATGGAAATATACAGATAATAAAAGAGAATGTCATAATTATTTGAATAAATATGATGTTGATGATCGAGCTCGTATTCCTAGCCGTAAGTAAACATGGCGCCTACTCCTTCTCTATCTTACCTCAAACCGAAACCATTCGTTCAACACAAACCGAAATCATTTCCTGGGTATCGTTTCTCGAAGCCATCATATCCACTGTGAGACAATAGCGCTTTCGTAAGTGCACTATCCCCATATATTAGAGATGGCTACGAGAGTCCATGTAGCCTCGTAGTAGATATGCGAGCTTAGAGAAACGATATTAGAGATCGTATGAGAGCTTCGAGAAACGATACCCAGGTATACACAAATGAGAATGAGAATAGTAATTGACATGTTATCATACACGTTCCACATTAAAGCAATATTGACCATCATATTAGAATTAACTGATAGGTCATCAATTTCCCAGGAAATCAGCTTCTACCATAGGATAGCCAAGTCTAATGCTCTACTGGTCTCGGCCAGCGGGGTCACCCGTTTGGCTCAGTCGGGAGAGCATTGGACTCAGAGTCGGGAGAGCATTGGACTCGGAGTCTAGTATTGATTGCATTAATGCTTTACTTCACAGCGGGAATGTTTCACCCATAGGGTTCGAATCCCAGGCTCGGCAGTGGTCCTGTTTCAGGACTAGTTCTAAACGATATCGCATCAATACAGAAGAAGCTGATAAGACGGACACAAGATTACCTAACTTACGATTCCGGTATCCCAGTCAGGGAACGCACACAGGAACCGAACACCCTTGATGTATCAACACAGATTACCGTATTACGTATATAATTAATGTAACAAGCCTCTGTTCAGATACAGCAAAGGTTTGGGTGATTGTAGACGAATGCGATGGCTTGCTTATAGGGACCTCTGGACGTTTTGGAGTTATTACAAGAGATAAGGACATGTTGGGATGATTGGTCTTCTGCGGGTGGAGCGCTAATGCGACCCTGTTACCTGATAAAAGCTGATGGTTTACACGTCAAGATACATGTTGCGATGTTTCAAATAACCCTGAAGTGTGGCTTACTGACCTATAGGCTCAGTCTGGTATATGTTTATTTGGATTAGGGGGAAATTAAATGTGAAAATTACTTTACGTTATTTAATATTTTATGCAATACTTCATGAACTATGCAAATCCGTCATTTTGAGGTTAATGTTTTATAACATTTATGTTATGCTATTTGAAAAAAAATTAAGTATGCAAAAACATTGTAATAATTCAAAGGTTATACCATTAAGTCAATAGAAATAGTTGTCCACTTATAGGGTACTCATGTCGACGAAATATGTCGATAACTCTAATATTGATCGAGAGATAGTTCTTATTAAGTTTCTACAATTATGATAATGTTACAAAGTCTACTAGATGGTCTAGACACCAGTTCAGTATAGGTATATGCCAAACCCAACCAAAACCGAAACCATTCGCACCGTTATATTTCTACTGAAAGGTCAACCAATGAGCATAACCAAACATATGATTCGCTGAAATTGGACGTCAAACAGTCCAAAGGAAAGCAAAAATACAGTTAGATGTTTACAGCCCAATACAATTTACCTTAGCTTGTATTTATATTCTTGTAACGACATCGTACTTATTGGCATTCCTAATTTTTCTGGCCACACAGCAACTCCAAAAACAAACACGCGGAGGTATGGTCAGTATAAGAAACAAATACCAACGCACCGGCTGTTTTCCTATACGGCTCCAGTTAACATTCTTGTAGTATCAACACCGCCACCACCGCAGTCCTAGCCACGGCGTTTGTCAACGATTCCTTAGCTATAGCAATTTCCTCCAACGATCTACATTATTTCGTAGAATTCCTGAAACAATCGCCTTTGTCGACGCAATGTCAACAGACACCCAGAAGTGTTGCTACAATCAATTCACAACATCAGAATAGCACACAGCATTTAATGGCGGCTTCTTCCGGACAAATTATCACAATTTGGTAACAACTGAAGACGCGGACAAGGATAGAATGATTTGAGTTTCTCGAGTTTCTCGTAACACGAGGATATAGTGATTCTGCCTTCAATTGTAATTCTGCCTCCGAGTCGCAGTGACTTCTTGCATCTTCTGAAGATGTATAGTTTTTAAAATGATTTATTACTGGGTGAGAATCCACTGTATAAAGTATGCCAGTTTTCCAAATGTTAGTAATGTTGTAGTTAATCTGCCTTTTTGTTATAAGCAACCATCTCTTCTTGAAATGCGTTAATTCATTGATAACATATAAACTAAATGATCTACAGATTGTACGACCTTTGAGGACCCTTACTTTAAAATGTAAACTGAGTTGACACGTCTAATAGTTTCAATAACAATATGGGATTGTATTTGTATAAGGAAAGAAAATAGATTCTGGAATTTTCAATTTTGAAATGTCAACGTCTCAATGTATACATTTTAAAATGTTGATAAATCAATAAAACAATTTCAAAGGTTTAGTATTCATAGTTCTCTAATCCACTCTAAGTAACCTCTCTCCCCTCTCTAAGATTAATTTTATTACTTCTGTGGTCCTTGAATTAATACATTTTATTTATTATTATTATTTTATTTTATTTTTTACTGGTGTAATAATAATATGGACTTATTGATACGAATGAAAATCGATTATAATACTTTTCAGACATTTCCCATAAATAAAATGGCACACGTATCAGAACATATATCAAATATATTTGAAATTTTCCAAGAGCATGAATGAGAGGACTAAGCACGTAGATTTGAACTAGACTCGTGCAAGGTCCGTACAGTGATTCATAACTCAGACCCGGCTAACACAACATCATCACATCAATCCAAGTACCATTGAACCATGAACGACATCTTGTGTCTAATCTAATCAAGGCAGAATTAACATGGTCCACATAATAAGACAGCTTTATTGGCACACAAGTGAAGATTTATGGCATGTTAATGCTTCCACGGGCATCTGTTAACTGCCTATGCACCCATGTCCGGTTCCCGTGTCCAAGACCCACTGGTGGCATTAATTTCCTATTTATCTTGCTTGACCATTCATTCTATCCACTATCCACATACCACGGCATATCCCTCCTCTCCGTCTGTCTGTCTGTCTCTCTCGTTCTCACTCTTTCCCTGTGCTCTCTCTCCGTTCTCTCTGTGTGTATCTCTCTCTCTCCTGTTAGCCCTCTCACCCCACCCACCGTTCCTAACTCTCTCCATTACATCTGTTTCACCCCTAGACAACTCTCCTTGCCCCTCTTACCCACTCTCTTTCTATATTACTAGTATCTCTTTTTATCTCTCTGACACAAACAAACACACACACACACACATACACGCACACGCACGCACGCATACACACACACACACCACATATACACACACGCGCGCGCACACACACACACACACACACACACACACGTACACACACCTCCATATCTCTTGAACTATCACCCCTTGCTCTTTTCCATACCCCTCACTCACTCCCTCCCCACCAATGACCCTCCCATATCCCCACCCTGACGCTGCCCATCTGCTATAGATCTTCCCACCCCACCCCCTGCCTCCACAAGCCCCTGAGGTCCCAGCAAACGTAACGCTAACACATGTCTTCCAGGAATTACAGCGCCGTGAGTAATAGACCACCATCCGTTATCTGTCTCCTCCATCTTTATGAATGGGAAATTAATTGACCACCGCCAGATAATTCACGCAGTTGATCGAGTCCATGTTAAATCAATTCGATCCGCTCCGTTACACATGATTACAATTGGCCCACGTTACAGAGGAACCGATCAGGTTTGATCTGTATCGTACCAGAGACCATATACAGATCATATGCAGTAAAGGAGGTATGTTCTTTGTATTGTTTCCTGGGGTGAAATGAGACACCGTCAACAAAAGCAGTGGACATCAATGAACTCAATAGTCCACATGACACATATGCATCGACAATTCGACATATGCCAGTGGTTTTACGTATTCATATGAAACATATGTACATCTACATGTTTGGTGTTATGTTCTTATGACAATTTAAAAGGACATGCGGTTTTATAACCTCAAAACACCGTTGGAGTTTCAAATAAGTTCAATCCAAACTGTGATACAAAATAGTACACTGAGAAATGGCGAACCATCACGTAATGCAATGCCATTTACATCATGCATGCTAAAACGTTTTTATTTCAAAATTAAAACGAGAAAAGTATTTCTCCAGTGTATAATTTGATGTCTAGAAAACGTTTCTTTTCTTTATATTAATATACTGTCTAGTATACGCTAGTATTAGAATAATATTCATCCTACTAATTAATAACATAACTAACACGAAAGGAGCCACTGAAAAGCTACATACTCTATTATCCCCAAGAAATATAGACTTGTCAACTCTCCTTGATGGATCTATTGAATACGATTATTTTGGTGTGAGGACACGGTCCATGTCAAAAGACCACCAACCTTCAATACTATCCTCAGGTGGACGAGTGAAATAGCCCAGATTAACAAGCTCTTTACCTACAGGACAAGCAGTTTCATGTCTAACAGGACACGGGACAAGTGCCCTACAATCAGACCTCGAAATTAAGAAACATTTTGAGTTCGATTTCATGCTCAAGCTCAAATGTACATGACGTTTTATTAAGAAAACTTTGAAAACTCAGAAAAGTTTCGTAATTTCGGGGACCAGGAATATAGTACATAAACTATTACATAAACTAGTACTCACCAGTCGTCCTGTACCCGTAGTGTACCTCCACAGCCGACAATAACGTGTCCGGAAGGAGTAGGAAGAAAGCGGAAATCAGATGAAACGTCTGAGCCAAAGGGCAGAAGTGCTGCCAGAAGCGTTTAATCCCCGCTTTCTTGAATTTCTTGCAGAACGCGTCCAGATTGGTGTTCAATGCGTGATCCCTGCCGAGTTTAATCCCGTCGTTGCCGTAGTTGCCGACCCTCAGCCACGACGTGAGGGCGAAGAAGGGCAGGATGATGACGGAGACGATGACGAGCACCAGGGTGGAGGTTATCTCTCTGGGTCGTCCATCCTCCGCACCCAGCCACGCGCGCGCCGACGCTTCCTTGTAGCGTGTGACCGTCACGTGGATGGTATAGATCTGCATTCCCAGCACGAGAAGACAGTAGCAGATCGACCAGAAGGAGTTCAAATTCGTGCTGTGGGTGACAATTCCAGGCATTGTTAATTCTTATAATAATTATATCCAGTTTTAAGTACTTTCTTAATTACTGAAGTTCTTGTTCATTTGCGACGACGATGAGAACAGCTTCCTATTGGAATTCTCGCACTGTCACAAGTCTTGGCTATGTGTATAGGTAATCCGGTACACGTATAGTTCTTGTTCAGGGCAATGATAACTAGAAGCTTCTTAATGGAAATGTCGTACTGTCACTGCCTTAAGTAGCTATGGATATATGTACTCCGGTATATATATTCTATATGGTTAGTTCTACACGCCGCGGGTGCATAGGTATTGTGTTATACAATCGCTGGTGATGCAACACCGTTTTGAAGATTCGAGACAGACCTGTGTTTCCGGGTTCGTATTTCCTCCACGGAATTGAAGAGTAAAACATAAATGACACCCAGTTTCACACATATAAAATGATATTTCCACAGCCGTTATTTGGAGATCTCACACAAGTTAGCACAATCCAACGAACGCACAACTATCCTCGTCTTCTCCACCTGTGAGGAGAACGTGTCCATCCTACTGCCGCGAACAGACATCCACTGGCTCGAAGCCACTGCAGAATAGCGAGACTACTTTCCAGCGTTAGCTTGTGGGGAGAAGGGGTTGGAGGGTTAAAGGGGGAAGGGGGAGTAATTTCCGACGGAGCGTGTAAACAGAACCCCTCGTCTACACAGGGCTGTATTCTCACCCGAATAGCATCGCCGCCTCGCGATAATCACAGCATTTCGTGTACCGTGTGTGTCTGTGCTCATAGATGAACAATTACATATCCTGGGATCCACGGAACCTCTTTTAGACAGTGCGGTTGTTCCTGTCCCAGTCTCTCGGTTACCTCATACACGGTATACAGGCCTACACGTGTTGGTTCTGGTCGACGAAGAAGCAACGGTGTACCTATCATTCCAAGTCGGTGTCCTTTCCCAAGGTTCTGTCAAACCCGCCTCGGCCCGTCTTAGCGTCAGCAACAACCGTTCTGGAAAAGAAAAAAAAGGAAAAAGAGGAATGTTACTAGATCATCAACGAGATCGTCTGCTTCTAATAGTATCGTCTGCTCACTGTGCACGTGCTGTCCCGCTGCCGCCGTTGGCACACATCCCAGACGTGCGCCCGAAGGCTGAGGAATTTATCAACCGACCGGGTTTCCGTGTTTTCCAGATGGTTCTCTGGATGTCATTTGAAAAAGTCAAAGGGCTTCAAACAATAACTTCACCGCGGAGAAATCATCACGGTATGTGTTGGAGAGAGCGAGAAAGCATGTGATTTAATTTAACTGATTTGTAGAAATGGAAAGCAAAACAGTGGCTGACTTTCAGTGCAAGACGGTCGCGCTGCTTTGATAACGCTTAAACATTTCTCAACATTTTGACGACAAACTAAGAGCAGATAACTGGAGATACTTGTTATCTTATCTCGGAATCCCGCTTGAAGTCCGTGGTCAAAAGAAACCTAGGGTACTCCGAATTCCTCGGGCTGCTCTCAAAGCGAATGTTTCACATTGTACTGATGTGCAAGTCAATATGCATTCGCTTAATGCATTGAAACTATCGCATTCAATTGACTATCATCGTCCTCATAGAAATATTTGCCCGGAGAGCGGGAAACGCTATGTTTAAGGCATCAGTCAATCTCCTTTAATTGCTAACATGCAGGCGCACTGCTATGATAACCAGGCGTATGCATAGACCCATAGCTTTCCCCACCCCAATATGTCCACACAAAATACATAAATACAAAATTAGAAATTAATCAAATATTACAATTGTTGAAATGTCCATGGCGCATACTGTGCTGCCATTAACATGCACACGATATTATTTATATTATATTTTAAAATAATAAGTTTAACATTTATATTTCCATATTCAATGTATATACCCATGCATTTTCTCACGACTATAATCATTCATTCACGGTGCATATTCCCGTCATATTATATCCACGGAAACGATGTGTATTAATATACATGTCGTATGTGTATATTTGTGAATACAACAGCATCATTTTATGTTCTACAGGTAGTAATGTTGTCATCAGCAGCAGTAGTAGTATCAGTAGTAGTAGTAGTAGTAGTAGTAGTAGTATCAGTAGTAGTAGTAGTAGTAGTAGTAGTAGTAGTA
>JAUTBZ010160556.1:0-11001 GCA_032361785.1 Lepetodrilus galriftensis | reverse complement strand
AGAGAGAGAGAGAGAGAGAGAGAGAGAGAGAGAGAGAGAGAGAGAGAGAGAGAGACAGAGACAGAGAGACAGAGAGAGAGAGAGACAGAGAGAAAGAGACAAAGACAGACAGACAGAGAGAAAGAGACAAAGACAGACAGACAGAGAGACAAACAGAGACATACATAGACAGAGAGAGAGATACAAACAGAGACAGACAGGCAGAGAGAGACAAAGAGACAGAAATCAGTGTAGAGCAGTAGAGGAGAAAGAAAGAGAAGGTAGGGATTGAGAGAGAGACAGAGAAAGAATGGAATGAGCAGAAACAAAGACATGTAATGAAAGTGAGAGACGGACAAATAATTAGAAGGAATTAAACAAAGAAAATTATTCTGGAAAAAAAAAGAAAATCACAGAAAATCAATGAGTAGCAGTACTCTGGAAAGCAAGAGAAAATGTGAGATGCCCACAGTACTTCAACAGCATCATTGAGATCTGTTTATTTACAACTGTTACAGTCAAACCGTCAATCCACATCTGGTGCAGACAGCCAAGGATGATGCCTGGACACACGGTAAAACTAGGCAGATACAGAAACTTACCAAATACTGTCCCATATCCAACTGATCCTGTACAATATCCTCCACATACACTTGCTGCACGCCATAATCTCCGTTCCATCAAATAATTAAATAAATTAAATAATTAAATTCACTCCACAAAGTCTGACAGCATGCTAAAGCTTTCAATCTCCACCGGGTCATGATTATGTAAGCACTATTTTTTTATACAAACTCGCGGCAGATCCCTCAAAGGTATGTACAAATCAACAGCTGATATGGAGTTTACCTGTCAGGAATATTGAAATGAACCGCGCCTGATCGAAGCCTGAGGTGGATCCAGTGATGTATGGAAGGCCACGGGCATGTCGTAGGTCATTCACGATCCTTATCGTGTTACCGAGGTATAGAACTGCACAATCAGCTTCACGTGTAACAAGTCTACTTATTGGATCAAAAATAATTCACCTAACTTATCGGAGAAATGTACCATCTTGAAGTTTGGAGTATACAAAGAATTAGCAACTTGTAGATGGCTTCATAAAGTAAATATGATCGACATTAATTCACCTAACTTGTCGGAGAAATGTACCATTTTGATGTTTGGAGTATACAAAGAATTATAAACTTGTTCTAGCTTCATAAAGTAAATACGATCAACATTCTTCCTGATAAAAATGACAACTGATCGACTCAGTATGGAAGAGTACAACACATATACACAAAATAACAACTTTGTCAAGCATTGTCAATGATGTTGAATGCAACTATTTTTCTTCTTTTTTTTATCCCAATTTAAATAAATAATTTTTAAATTGCGCCTATAGATTCATTTGGAAGCATAATAAACTACAGCGACATTAAACTCCATAACCACTTGCATTAAATTAATATTCTGTCCAAAGAAGCATTATCAAGCTCTTACATAACCCCTTCCTGTCAGCGGTAGGTATTTTTACTTGCCCAATTAGTAGAAGTCTAAATATTGGCTCATACAAGACGAGTCCACTTATCGTCAGAATACACCCGGGTCCAGATACTCCAGATGGCAAATTTAAGTTAGCTTAATGTGCCTGTCACCCTTCACTCATTTGAAACACACCCATTCTTAAAACACTAGAGGAGAAAAACATCGTTATAAAGTTTACCGAGTCACTACAAAAAGGGGTGAAATGGGGTTTGGATGGGGTGGAAGGGGGTGTTGGGGTGGAAGGGGTTAGGGGATCAGAGGGGTAACTGCAGAGAGCGGTGAGTGATGATTATCCACAAATCACTAACAGCATTAATGGAGGTATAGCTAACACTTCTACAAACACCCATTCGTAAAACACTAGAGGATGAAAACGTCGTTATAAAGTTTACCAAGTCACTACAAAAACAGGGTGAAAGGGGGTTTGGATGGGGTGGAAGGGGGGTGGAAGGGGGGTGGGAGGGGATCAGAAGGGTAACCGCAAAGAGCGGTGATGGAGTGATTGTTAAGCACAAAACCACAAACAGCATTAGTGGAGATATAGCCAACACTTCTACAACACTCCTCGAGTTGTCATCACACCCTCATTTGAATCATTAGAATAAATAAAAACTGAGTGATTTGTTGCTCAACATCACAGCAGGAATCTTTCACCTGTATGCAATGACAAGAATAGCGAATACCTTCAAATATGGTTATCCACAAACCACAAACAGCATTAGTGAAGGTATACCCAACACTTCAACAACACCCCTAAAGATGTCGTCATCACACCCTAATTTAAATCATTAGAATAAAGAATAACTGAGTGATTTGTTGCTCAACGTCGCAACAGGAATCTTTTACCTATTATGCAATGACAAGAATAGCGAATACCTTCAAATATAAACTGTCCACACTGCATCCTATCAGGAAGGGTAGTTCTCCAAGATAAACAAACACCACAGACCTAATAAAAGCACATACACCTCTAGTAATCATTGCATACATAAGCTTGAAATCAAATCCACGTAATCGCTCTTTAATTATTTTTAATCCACAAGCAAGCCCGTCCTGCTGTTTAAGCCAGAAATAAACAGTTACACATGTGAAACATGCTTCATCAACATGTTTGCCGATTGCAAATGCTCACAGAAAAGTGGTGTGTCTTAATTAGATACATGGGGAGCCAGCCACCAGTTTGCTGTGGAGCTTCAGTGGATAGGTGTCACGGTGGATAGGTGTCACGGCAGATAACTGTGGCTACATACCCTTTACACTGGTTACATACAAGTGTGGATGCTAAAAAACCACACCCACCTTCGCTGGTCTAAATTACAATAATGTTTAAACAGAGTTGCACGCAAACATGATTACCTATTTATATAATTGGTTAACATTAGCGGTGCTATGAACCATGGTTAACCTTATAACTGCTGGAGGCAACTGGAGATGCCTTAAAGTGCTCTATCTGTACCAAATCCAGCATGGAGAAAATTAAACAGACTTGTACACAAGCATGATTACCTATTTATATGACTGGTTAACATTAGATGCTTTGAACCAAATTTAACCTTGTAACTGCGGGAGGTAAATGGAGATTGCAAATAATGCATCCAAACTAAACATAGACAGAATCATAATAAACCCTTCAGAATTAATAACATTGTAAGCAGGTTCTTAAAATGTTATTGCTTAGTTGAAGAAATGCTTTTCCAAGATTAAAAAATATATAAATTTAAAAAAAAATTAAATAACATTATAAGTATTTTCTTATAATGTAATTCAAAAGTGAAATATAACTTTTCCTTGCATAAAAATAACTACAAACAGTACTTTTTTAAATGTTAAAATATAAATTATAAAATATAAAATATAATTTTCCTCAGACAAACAAAACAAACCCAACTAAACAATGAGTGAGTGAGTGAGTGAATTATTGTTTTACATCACAGCGGGAATCTTTTAGCCATACGTGATGAAACTAAACAATGAAATGCCTATATAGTTTAACATGAATGTACATCTACATGTAAACACAACATGGCCAACCTGCTATAGGGCACTTGTTACTGCTGATACTCCTGCACGCGCCCGGTACCTGTTACCTCCCCGAGCTCTACCCTCGACTGAGCCCTGTGCTTGTAAAGACAAGAGCCTACCTCCTTCCTCCCCACAACACAGGACAACCTCCGATAATAACACTAGAAGAAGATCCCAGCCTTTCAGTACAATACAGCACTGTACCAGCCTAACACACTACCCTCAGCAGAGGTAGTAGACTACAGAAGTAGGTAAATACGCTAAGCAGCCAGAAAAACATCCCCCCTGTATCAGGGACCGAAACCCGCTCGTGCGGATTAATCCCTTCAGGTACGAATTTACCGGCGAGATTACTCGTAACACAGGAAAAGAGTATCGTACTGTGGTCGTACAAGTTGACAAGGATTCAGACAGTCTGTATACAAGGATTCGGGGTCTTACCTGCTGGTGTAAAGGTTCAGGTGTCCATTGTTACCTAATCTGAGTTTGAACCCGGAGGTGTTCAAGTGTCTCCTATCTTCTTGGATCTGGAATTTTAGATCCACTCTGCCGATATGCTGGCTGTTTGTTGTCAATCCAGGGTTCCAAGTGTCCCTAAACTTCACGATATGACAGTCGTTTGTTAGTCAATCCAGGGTTCCAAGTGTCCCTAAACTTCACAATACGACTGCTGTTTCTTTTTGTCAATCCAGGGTTCCAAGTGTCCCTAACTTCACAATATGACAACCGTTTATCTGTCAATCCAGGGCTACACAACTGTCCCTACTAACTTCACAAATCGTAAATCCACTCACTGATACGATAGTTGTTTGTATTGAATTCAGGGGTCCAAGTGTCGCCTAATTCTGCAGATAGAACCGTGAAGTAATTTTGTTGGCGATAACAGTTAACTCTTGGCTAGACATCGGCAACTTTTCACTCTTCTGGATTCAAACCCAATAACTCTGAGGTCCAATCTCGTTACCTCTGGTCAACTGATGGCACCCAATCCATGCCATCCGACCCAATGCATGCTACCGGAACCAATGTATGCCAAACCACTGATCACGAAACCCCAGAACCTCTGACTACCGGTCAATGCCAATAGATTGTTACTCTGCAGCTTTACGGACCCAATTCCTGGGAACACCTCCACTGATCCCCGACCAGAAGCCGAGAGTCTACTTGGACATTCTTTACAAGTTCCAGAGTACATCGATTAAGTCTTGCATCAACACTTCACCACTGTCGTCATTATCCAAGCCCAACAGTCTCATTCACCGACGATCTCGAAACTTGTCTCATTCAGCAACAGTCTCAGTCATCGAAGGTCTCAACAGGCGACACCAGACTGCATCAGATCCTCGGATCAGTTTCCTAGTGACATAACCCCCTCTCATTGAACATTCCCCATTGGACCATATCCAGACAAATCTCATTTTTGGAATTGGAGCCCAACCGACAGCTGATTCATCTCATCTCATAATTGATAATTACCAATTTCCATCGGAATTATTAATATTATTTGTGCAGGAATTGGCACTACTTCCTGTCGGTTCTGTTGCTGCGACACCAATTTGCTCCCGGTCGACGCAAAAATACGTCCAATTAATCAAAAATCTCGAGTCCGGGTGCAAAATGAAGATTTCCCCCGATTATTTTATGAAATCCTAAACACACATCCATTAGCGTGGTTTTATTTTAGAAACGTTTTAATTTCCTCCTTTTCGTTTGTATTAATTTTCTTCACGGCATTCTTAATGGAGTCAATATGCACATGTCAATGTGTGGAAGACTAGTGCACATTGGGGCTTAATGTCACCATATTGAACAAACATCACTGAGAAGAAACGTCTCTTTAATATTTTCTCGTTATTTTGTCTTCACATATTTTTTGTTGTTGATAAAAACATGTGCAGAAATGTCTAATTCAATCAATATAAAATATACAGCTGAAAATATAAAGGAACGTTTTTCTCGTTATGTAACTAAACAATCTCTACATAATGATATATATTAACAAAGATGTTTTATTTACTAAAGAAAATACATTTATAAGCAGTATAAAAATGACATCTTAGTTTACTTTCAGATACCACTAGATTTTTAAGATGTGAATTAAGAGTTCATAATTTGAAATTCGCTATTTATGAATGTACATGTATGTACCATAATCGTTAGCAATAACAATTGAAACTGAAGAAAGCTACTTCTTAAATTCTAAATGTCTAATTCATAAAACACATCCAAATTGCTCACACTGACAGTATAAGTTTCAAATTTCACAATAAACATGTTCTATAAACACAAGTCTCGTACATCGTCTTAAACCTCCACTCAGAATCAAAGGTACATAACTCATGTATCCAGTGAAATGTTTATAGTGCAGCCCTCCATCTAAAAGGTCCAACCGCAGCTATCATTTACACAATGTCAGGCACGCGCCTTTAATTATTTTTTCAGCCTCTCACAATGTAAATCTCATGGGCTCGCAAACTTGATGATAGTTTTTGGTGCGAAGGGACGATATAAACATTCGCCCAGCGACGAGGCACGCAAATATATTCAACACATGTGCCGAACAACAAAAACATCTTCCTAAACAGCCTTGTGACACATTTCACTGACGATAAAAACAATCTTAAATTGAAATTTTACACTGCCTTTGTCGTGTTCCACTTTCCAGCAAAATGTTATAATGAAATTTGTTCACTATCTCTTTCTTGAAGAACATAATTATAAGCCTATTCAGTTAACACATAGAATTTAATACATTTCTAACGTGAAAGTGTTTTGTTAATATTGGCCCGCCCACCATGCTACTGTCATGTTCATATTTTAAATAATTTTATATCAATAATCAGTTTAATTAAGGTTATAATAATAATACTCACAGGCGCTTATAATTCAGACACAGACAACAAGTTTATGTAGAAGTAAGAAAATATTTACCGTATTCGACATATTAATTTTTTTTAATATTTCTTTTATATTTCTTTTTATTAAAATAGTTAAGGGGGCAGGGCATTTAATATGTTGAATACGGTAGATATATTTATAGAAAATGTCAACAGACAGTTGCTCAAACTTTCTAAATAAAGAAACCTGTCCAATAGTAGAATAAATTTATAGCAAAGCACCCCAGTCCCCCCAAAACAAAAGCTCCTCCCTTCGTACCTACTTACATCAGAAGACGTGATCCGCAGCATGTACTCTACAAAAGAAGATCTGCCGACTCCCTGTTCACCTACTATCATTGATATATGCCATCATTAACAACGAGTGGCGTACACTGAGAGTTCCGTTACATGGGCTGTGACTACAGAATGGAGTATAATTGCCGACACTCACATATGTTCTGGGCCTGTTATGTTACCGCCGATAAAACCTATGTTTTCCCCCGCTCAATATAGACTGAGATACTTGGTGTCGTTTTTCCGTCTTGCCAACTTCTTCGCCTCAGCTACACCTCGATTCTTATCAGTCACGCTGGTGCAGTGGCATACCTCCTAATTAATCGTAGAATTGCCACCATATCTCGTCAGCTGTTCTCGTTATTCAATGAAAGAAGCTACGCTTAATTACGACCAGGACACTTAAATTAACAAGCCTGATGTGTTGGGAAAACACTTGGTGCATTCAAAGAGGACTAAAATTATATCTGTTAGGGCAACGACATTAAATAAACCAGTAATGTTTCCCTAAGAGTTCACTATTTAAAAAAAAAAAATTAATAATTTATTTTTAAGAAATATTAAATAAAATAAAAGTTAAATAAATTAATTAAATAAATAAAATAAAAAAATAAACAATATTTCTATATCGTTCCCATGATTTGGAAACATTTCAAATTGTTCGCAGTCAAAACCAAAACTGTTTCATCTGTAACCTCGGCATCGCAAGCTCTAAAAGCGGAAGGTCGTAAAAAGCTGGTCTCCATTCCTTTGATTGGCATCAGCTCACTGGGACCATTCCACAAGTACCAAGACAGATAGCCGATCACATGCAGTACTGATGTAGGACCGATGGCGGACCCAATACCCCAGGGACTAACCAACAGCTCTGGACCCAATTTCCTCAGGGAGTAACTGACAGCATGGTCATCACACTAACCATGTTACAAATCAACTTACGACTCCCCACCAACAATTACCAAGAGAAAACATTAGAATAAATTAAAATGAGACAATTTAATAAGTCCTGCTGTCTGCCAGACAGACTTAGATGAAATTGCTTAGATTTTCTGCTTCACTGCACACCAAAGTGTAGGAAGTTTAATAAGTCGTGTCAGTTTTGTAACAGTGACATCCCAGAGAGAAAAGTTGGCATATGATCTCCTGGCGACGATGGTCAGATAGATAAATACATGAAATATTCATAGACAGATTGAGAAACCATGCACTGAGTTCATCACCAGAACAATAGGGAAGAGCAACGATTGAGTGAATATGGAGTTTAACGCCGCTGCAGGAATCTTTCACCCATTTGCGATCATTAAACTTACAGGTATATCATATCATTTATTGGATCGTATATTTATCTGATGTATTTGAACAAAGTATAGTTTACATCTTCAGCAAAGACAGCATAATTTATTTGAAAAAAGTCAAACTTTCAGGAACATACAGCATAGCTACACAGGAACATAGCATAATCTACTGGAACAATGGTTTAACTTTCAGGAACATAGCATAATTTACTGGAACAATGGTTTAACTTTCAGGAACATAGCATATACTGGAACAATGGTTTAACTTTCAGGAACATAGCATAATCTACTGGAACAATGGTTTAACTTTCAGGAACATAGCATAATCTACTGGAACAATGGTTTAACTTTCAGGAACATATCATAATTTACTGAAACGTAGTATCACTGCAAGCAACAATCCACAACTTATACAGGAAAATAGATTCCTTTAATGGAACAATTACTAGGATGGAATAATTCACTGGAACATAATGCAACTCAATAGAACACAGTACAATATCTGCATTACTTACAGGAATATAGTATAACTTGCTGGAACACAGCAAACTTTACATTGGAACATTGCATGGTACAAATCACAAATCAAAGAGAGATGTTAAAGGCCTACCTAAATTACCACGATCCCTGTTGCCTAGAACACGCGCACCACAACCTGATGCTTTGTGAATGCCAGGACAGGAGAGATAACAAACTAACCGAGGCAGACGGACCTCAATATTTATAGGAATGCAGTTTAGGGCTATTAGTGATTTATTTGCGATGCCGGAACCACGGACGGCTCAAGAAGTCCAGAGATTGATTTTCGACGCGGAGAGGAACACGAGGACAATGAAGTCTCCCCTGACTCCGCGGTGAGCGTGGAATTGTGACACGTGCGCATCAGGGTGGGCGGTCATGTGACACGTGCCCCGTTGGGGCCTCTTTGAGACCAGGGAGACCAGGGAGACCAAAAAGACCAGAGGAAAGTGACTCACGGTCCTCCAAGACCGATAAATCTAGAATTACAAGGACAAACAGATTATGTCCTAAACATGGACCCTAATTACACACTTCTTGTCAACTGTTCTGGGAGTGTTTTTCTTCTGCATTTTCTTTTCTAGAGTGGGAATTCAACATTCCCATGCAAATTGTTGAATCTCTCCCTCACAATCTGATTAAAATTAAAATTAACTACAATTCAAATTTGTTTTTGGTTGTTGTCCTTGATATTTTAACATTGTATCATATATATATATAGTTCAAGACAGCAAATATTTGAATAATTCAACAACTATACAATGAATGTGTATCATATTATGATTCTGACCGACAGTAAACTTGATAAGAGGACAGAGTTAGGTCCCTTGCATCCCACAACCTAACAAACATTGATCTATGAAATGAATCTACTGAACATTCAAAAGCTGGAAACGTCCAAACAGATATAGTGGTTAAATATCATATGTATTTGTATCTACTGGAATAAATGTCTTTAAAAAAAATATATATCATCTTACTAATATATTATAATATAAATTTTCTGCACAATTTATTTACATTTTTATTGTATGACACAAGTAGACCAATTAACATTTCTATGTCCAACATAAACAGCATATTTAATCAACTAAACATGTGATGATTAATGAGTTTTGAATCGTAAATGGCATACAGTACTTAGTTTTTATAAAATTAATATGTGAGTAACAACTTTTGAATTTATGCGACCTTGAAACTGGCAAAGTGCCAGAGATGTGTCAACGTGGACTTGAAACAATTTCAAAGGTCGCCAATAGATACAACATTTTGTCGGCTGTCACACCACGCGTCACTGTCACTCCACCGGTCTATTTCCGACACGATGTCATCGCGGACCGACTGACGGACATGTAGACATTCCTAATGCGCAATGCTGATTAGCAACAGAAACGTGACCCGACCGGTATATTCATCTGGCTCACTTGTGATTACATGTAAACACGCATCATGCAAAACTAATTTCATATATGAATACATTTTACACATCATGATCATGGAAAACTAACGTCAGATAGAAACAAATTTTACACACCATGAAAAACTGATACTGAATATCAATGTTTTAAGCATCATAATAATGTGAACATTTGTATTGTGCCAATACAAATCCATGTTTCAGAAGCATGCGAATAGCGCTTTGGAGTAAGTATAAAAATAGAAATGTACGTACCAATGCCAAAATTGTTTTTACCATCAGTTTGAACACTGGAGGAATCCATGAACAATCTACAAATTTGTGCAACAAACATCTGATTATTTCCCAAAGGCTTCAGAAACGTTCAGTGGTCATTGAAGTCCTTTCTCCACTGACTGGACGGAGTGTGTGCATTACAGGGCGACTTCTGTATATTCTAAGACCTCGTATGTGTATATTCTAAGACCTCATTTGCATATTCCAAGACCTCGAAGACCTCGTCAGACTTCGCTGTACTGGAGGAATCTAGATCCAGATACAGGACTGTTGACAAAACAACTGGGTTAACGCTACAACTGGGCTAACGCTACAACTGGGCTAACGCTAAACCCGGGATAATCCACAACAGGATAAGCCACTACGACTTCCAGACCGGAATTATCTCATCCAGATCAGACAAACAATGCGCTGCCTGCAATCCTTCTTTTCATACCTGCCGTTATTGCATCATGATTGGTAATCAAAATGGGATCAGTTTTATATCAACACGTTGTTATGTCACGGCGTACTTTATGGTGAAGTGGATCTCGTGAACGACTTCAGTACAAATTTCTCGTATGATCGATTATCATCATAATTGGAATAATTGTGACACAATATTATTCAATGTACAGTGCTCCCTCGATATAATGGCCTGCGATGCACCGCGGATTCGGATACAACGCAGGGTCCAATGTGGAAAAAATAAATAAAACATTTAAAAAAAATTATCCAGTTATATTCGTTGATATAACGCGGGTATTATAACGCGGGTGGCATGTCATGGACCCCAACTTCAGCGTTATAT